>JAVCKX010132776.1:0-10070 GCA_034780695.1 Lepetodrilus gordensis
AGATTTGTCAAATGCACAGCGGTGGAAAGCTTTTTGGAAGTACAAACATGATTTTATGTATGTCAAGTGAATGTACTTTGCAGTTAATAGCTAAGAACTAGTCCAAAACAAACATAAATATCTGTGATAGTATGCCTTTAAACAGGAAAAGACTACACATTAATGGTTTACTGAAATTTATTCATTTATCTAATCAAGACATGAATAAATCTAATCGGTTATTGGAAATATGGATAATAACCACCAGTGATCACCACATTATCCATTTAGACCATGGATATTGTTTCACAGAACTCTTGACCATAGCACTGTCTTTGCTGATTGCTAATACATTGCTAAGAGAGTGCTATAGTCTCTTAGTGGCTAAGAGAGCTCTGTGAAACGATGCCCAGTCTCATTAAAATAAGATCCAAAACTAACGCTTAAACAGATATATACTGGTATGATACTCGCTCGTTACGATCTGATTTTAATGAGATTGCATTTAGACTTACTGGGGTATCTCGCGACTGATAAGCAGTAGTTCTAATATGGCAGCCACAGTGAGATTGCTGACAAGACTGCCAAGCTGCATTTAGTACTGATGAACCAAGGGCATTAACTACAAAGTAATTATCTTATGGCAACCCTCCACAAATGTGCACCTGTCCTCTGCTGCAAAGAATGAAAAAGAAGTTTTCTGGATCTTTCATTTTCTCAGTCGTATTTCCTATGGGATGAGAACAGTGTTCGAAATTACCGCTGGAAACGTACTGGCCCGAATAATGATACAATGTTTACAAAAAACATGGCCCTTAGGATACCTTTAGCATTGGGAGAAATGGCCGGGCCAGCAGGTCAGCAGTAATTTCGGACACTGGATGAGAACCTGAATGATAAGCTGCAAGCTGGATCAAGGACCGCCATTAATGTTCATGTAAAAATGTGTTTATTTCAGAATAATGAGAATATTAAACTAAAAATATTTGGCACAGGCAAACAATACAAAATATACACAAATGGCTACCAATAACGTGGTGTGTTACACATTATAATATTATCAGAGAAATAAGTAACATTGGTTTAAGTAATGCGGTCAGTCAACTGAGCAAGGGGAGACTACTCATGTCTTGTAATATTTTGGTAAAATTGTGGCTCTAAATGTTTTCTGGACAACTTCTCACTACAACACTAGTCTCAGTTATATGCAACAAGGCATGGTGAACATCCAAAATTACCCGGACACAAAACACAGACCAGGAAGTAGAAATGTTTAAAAGATGTCCACTTTCATCACCCAAAGGCAGATAAGGAATTTTTAAAAGTGGTGGTGCAGATTTTTTTGGTAGAAAGTTGTGAGCAAGATAGTTTACATTTTACCCACAGAAAAATATAATACTACCGGGTATTATTATTAGATTTTTAAATGTCAGTCAAAAAATGGGGTGTGCACCCTTGATACCACTTCAATTATATATTTGTACTAACATAGCATTAAAATATAATATATTTAGATCATATATTTATTATTTTTATTAATAAACAAAATGGTCATACAATTCACAAGGCAAAATAAGATACAAACTACTGTTCCAGTAGTATACATGCATTCTCAAAATGTTACCATGGTTAATTATGGCTTCACAACATACATTTTAATCAATACACAACATTATGTATACTCCTCAGGGAGTTGAGAAGGAAAATGAGAGCACACTGATCCATACACTGGGGGAATAATGAAGCAATATGAGCACACTTTCAACCATGGATTTGGTGCAATATTAATTATTAAGTGGAGATAAAAGAGTCGACGTTCACCATTGCTGATTACAAAAGAAGGAAACATGATCTTATGAATTTCAATTTGCAATGACTCAATCACCCACTAATCACATTCATTCCAAACTCATTTACGGATAAACTAGGAAGAAAATCAGCAAGAAAAATTAGAAAATGCAATTAATCAAAAATATATAGTTCAGCATGCCCACACCTATTCCTAGAGTAGACATGGCCCATGAGCATATTTGGCGACATGATGATGATTTGTTAAACTGCATCTATATCGATTAATACATGCTGTACTTGAACATCAGCAGTAATGTAGACAGAGCAAGTATTCTTGTCAAATGTCCAGACTTATCAATACTTCATCCTAATGTAATTGACTATTTTATTAATTTTTGGGGAGCGCAGAGGAATTAACCCTCTCTCTGCTGGATTAGGCACTGCCATACCTCTACAGGACATCTCCAGTTGCGTCCAACATGGAGAGGGTTAAATATAAAACTAACTAACCACAGATGCATTACACTAGTATGTAAAATAAGTGTTGCAGAATTCATGAGAAATCAATGTTAAAGATATGTCACTTTTAATAATAATGCACCACGTGCAAAACACAATTTAAAAACACGGATTGTCACTCGGGATAAGATTTGTTTCCAATGGTTTAGTTGGGAATTTGATGCTGAAAAGCGACAATAATAATAATAATAACTGAGATACACAATATACCTTTTTTCTGAGTCCCCTTGAACATAAAAAGTATTTAACGATAAATTACAAATCAGTACATTCTGAAGAAGTGAAATTTGTAGGTTCTGTGATCACAAATATCCATGCACAAACTGAAAAAGGCATTAGACATGAAACATATAATACATTCAGGGATAATAACTAACTTCAAAACATACTCGCCCGAATAGTGATACAATTAACAAATGTTATGAATTTCTACTCGCCCTTAGGATACCTTTAGCATTTGGAGAATTGGTCCGGGCGAGCAGGCAAGTGTTAATCGTGAACCCTGACATTCCAATTTAGATATCAACAATTCTTGTTACTATATCTTGTCATACCATTATTAGAAAGATGTACAGTAATGCAGAATATGCTTAATTACTTATCGAAAAATTGAGATCTACAATATAAAAATTTCCGTCTCTCAACATGATCAAAAGTGAATAAGAATATAGGAATAAACTGCACTATATACATGGAGAAATACATTATTTCAACAGACAAAAAGAATAACATATTTGTAATTCAAAATCCCCAGTATCCTTCAATAATACTTTACAAACCGAACAACTTCGCACTATAAGTGTGACAATAAGCAACCGTCATCTTAAGACATGTTAGATTAGTAAACGTTTTTGTACAAATTTACAAAAACAAATATATATGTTTAGACGTTTATTATAATACAGATAAATAATACTCGTAAGTAATTATGTCGAACAGTCTCCATAATAATGAGGCATATAACGAAATCATGGAATGAGTAGAAAGAACCTGAAAGTAAACGGCTAAAACACCGGCGATGACGACAACGTTGCATCGTCGATCATCCCTGCGCGATCAGTTCCGTTTTCGCATGCAGTCTTTTTCAAAGGAGTTCTACAGCCGCTGGGACTCGCAGATTTCGTTCTACTGCTTCCTAGAACGCTAGCATTGAGTCTCTGGTTTGCTGGCGGGCTTTCTCGCGACCGTGACCTCACAGCTTGGCCTGGTTTGGCCCTAGTTCTCTGCGGCCTTGACCTTTCACATTTGACTTCAGCAGCGATAGCACCCGATTGCATGGATCCCCGGACCGGTTGTCGTGTTCTACTCGTCATCTCGCCTGTTTCACTCTGTCCCATCTTCATAGCCCTGGCTTCCGCTCTCGAGTGCGGCCGTCTCGTATTGGAGGGAACCGAATTGTTCGTATTGCCAGGAACCTCTCGTTTCACTGTAGGCTTTCCGACTTCGTGATTAACAGATGCAGACTTGCCTGGAAGATTATCGGGCGCTTTAATCTCCTTTTCTAAAAGGTTGCTCACGAATGAGAATACATCGGCAGGTTTATCGTCCTCGGCACTGTGGACAACCGTAGAAGCTGCATCCCTAGTTCTGGTGGACTTCCTCTCTGGGTTGTCGTGCCTGGTTTTATGAGTTTGAATCGTGGTCGTTTCGGCCGTTCTGTCGTCCATACCTTCCACAACGGGCTGCAGTATCTCGTTTTCGTCTTGTGTACTTTGTAAACTATCCTCCAGATCGATCAAACTGACTCCTGTACCCTCAGTTGCTACTCCGTCATTATCTGAATTAAAAGTAATATTGACACATGTAAATCATAACATTTTAACGAGCATAAGATTTTAATTAGTATTAACTTGCTCAGCGCATTATTTCCTTTATTTTATATTTTTCTATTTTTTAAAAACTTCTATCACAGCTTGTCAGTTTAGAGCAGGAGGAAACCCACAACATTCGTAGCACTGAATGTTGCAGTAAACCTGAGAGCACCAGAAATGATATTCAATGCTAGTATACCTTACTGTAAATGTTTAGGTCTTTCATTCATGATTGCATGGTCTGTGGTAAAAATATTGGTATTTCTTTTCACTCAATGTGGAAAAATAATAGCAATTAAAACAACTCACTTGGGGTAAGTGTGTGATTACAGAGTTTAACGTCGATGTGGGAATCTTTCACCAATTTGAGATGATCAACTCACTAGGCAAATTACTAATATAAAAGGCCTGAAAAACAAACAAAAATAATAGAAAATTTAAAAAGTACAAACCATCCACACTCATCTGTCTCTGTCTACGACCGCTTTCTCCTAAGCGCAGTCTAAACTCGGATCGACCGACGTTCAGCTTGTGACTTCCTCCGAAAGGTGGAGACATGACAGGGGAGGTAACTTCTGTAGGGGGCGGACTTGGTGCTTTCTTCTCCAGGGCTCTGACCGCTGCTCGCTTACGTTCTTCCTGCTCCATCAGCCGATACGTCATCAGCTTCACTTCCTCCTCAAGAGCAGACAACTCTACTTCACTCGTCTGTACTTTTTCGGATAGTCCCTGTTTGGGGGGAAATATACAAAATTATTATATATATAGTTAATAAATTTCAATGAACCCGATAGTCAAATACAACAGATCAAGTATAGTTTAAATATTCAATTGCATCTTAAATTGGCAAGATTCAAAAGGAATTCTTGATTGAATTGATTGCACATGCCTCGTATTACTAGTATACAGCTGAGAGTAACTAAATTCTAGCAAGGGTGATGTAAACTGACTAAATTATTATTTTAAGTCACAGCGGGAATCTGTATCGCGGAATGTTGCCGTAAACCTGCGAACACTGGCTGGTACTGACAAGACCAAGAATGATAACTGCATTGCCACTCTACGGATAACATATCCTATCAATATTGTGTCAGAAAGGTAACTTTAGCGAACATTGATTCCGGGCACCGGGGCAGGATTTGAACCTGGAACCTTTGCCCACGTATTAAAGATTGCTACTAGAGTCCTAATGGTCTCATAGAAGATATGAGAGCTACGATACCTAGGATAATTACGTTGCTATTCTAACACACCAGTTGCACATAATATTAATAAACCTCCTTACTGGTCACCTGCAGTATGGAGAGGGTTAACATATATGACATTTTCCGAGACTGATATTCAGTTGCTGGTGAGATTGTCAAACCTGAAGAGCTTCGTGTAAGGTGCTGGATATCCCTCTGATCTTCCCAATCTCATACATGTTGCCCGAACCAGACACAAAGCTGTCGCTGAAAACAAATTTGTCAGCTAAATGCAACATACAATCTTAATGGTGAAAACACGTAAAAATACCAAAACAGAAAACAGCATATCGCTACAATGAGCAAGTCTCTAAAACTTTCGCGAACATTAATACCGAGTCCCCTCTGGGGGGGATTTGAACACTTCCCAGATAACTCTTCCGTTTTCTATCCAGTGATGACTGGCTACGTTTATGAAAAGAAATAATTATTATACGTAGAACATACTGGAACT
The DNA here is from genome assembly GCA_034780695.1 of Lepetodrilus gordensis. Lineage (NCBI taxonomy): Eukaryota > Metazoa > Mollusca > Gastropoda > Lepetellida > Lepetodrilidae > Lepetodrilus > Lepetodrilus gordensis. Next base: position 5,799 of record JAVCKX010132776.1, read on the forward strand.
GATCTATGACAGGTTGGAGTGAGCTCCCCTGTTTGTTGATGGTAAGGTTGCCGTGAGTCTTGTACTCCATGTGTGTCGTGTCGCCGAGATTGACCATCGACATAGAAACTTTCTGCAACTTCCTGGAAAACGAAGTAACATTGAGAAATCTACACCAATACCAAGCATATTGTAATTCACGTAATTAATGCTTTACTAATTTAATGCGACCTCTAGATTTTAGACATAAATGTGACACCAATAAAATGTGAACGGCCATGTCTCCATACATGTTTTTTCTCTCAACGGTCTTACCTTTAATGCACAGCAATTAAATGTGTCAATATGGCGATCACATTTTTTTGCATTCATATTCTATTTGCATTAATTTCATGATTTACAGGGTTTTTTTAAAATTGGGGTTTAGAGACACTTTCATTATTCTTTCACTTGTACCACGACTTGTCAGTTTAGGGAAGGAGAAAACCAGCAACATCTGTAATGCCATCCTCGAAAACCCAGGTCATTATGACTACACTAACCTCTGTCAAATACCCTGGGATCACTGTCTATATAGAACTCCGTTTTCGACTCCGGTTAGCCTGTTTGAATATTGATTAGGCAGAGATAATTCTGAAAAACTCTCTGCCTATCTCGAGGATGCTGTAATGCTGAATGTTGAAGTAAACCTGCAAGCACCATCTGGTACTGACAAACCAAGGATACTTTGCCAATCTACAGTGAGAGTGAATATGGAGTTTAACATCGCTGCGGAAATCTTTCACCCATTTGCAACGAACCAATCTACAGACAACACATCCTATTAACATTGCGTCAGAAAGGTAGCTTTCGCGAACATTGATGCCGGGCTCCCAGGACAGGATTGGAACCTGGGACCTTTGGCGCCGGTCCAAACATTCTACCACTGTGCCATCACCCATCTCATGAACATTGACGCTTGGCTCCCAGGACAGCATTTGAACTCGGGGCCATTGGCTCCAAAGGCCAAACGATTTACCACTACGCTACCACCCGCCCTACTGATAGTACTACACACCCATGTTGTCGTCGGAAGAGGACGTGGTCGAAAGTGTGGGTGGACTGATTGTAGGAGAAGGAGGAGGAGCAGAGGAAGAAGAGAAACTTGGTGTCGTCCTCCACGGGTAAACTCTCCAACAGGTGGCGGTGTAGGTTCTGTTCCTTCAGTGACGGCCGTAGAGTTGAGTTGCGGCGAAACTTGAACCAACCAATCAAGTCCTGGAAGAGCAAAATTAAATATGTAACGGTTACTAATGTGCAACATAAACCCATACAGGAGTGTGAGTGAATATGGAGTTTAACGTCGCTGCGGGAATCTTTCACCCATTTGCGACGATACCCATACAGGAAACCATCCAATCGGAATGTAATTGAGATTTCATGTGGCTTCAAAAAGTTAGCATACAAAAAGCAGACATATCAACTGCAGATGTACCAACTGTGGACATACTAACCTGGTGTTTCCCCTTCAATAGTGTGATTGCCTTGGTTGGATTCACTCGACCGGCACTGTTGTAAAATCTGTTTTCGCTTGGCCACGGCAAGAATGAGTATATATCTGATAACGAAAGCAAACAAGTAATACAACATGGTCTTGCAACATTTTATGTTGGGTTACTTAACGAGCTTAAATTGTGCGAGAAGATTTATAAAATAAAGGATAATGAATACATATATCAAAATGATCCCAGAATTTATCAGATGCACAGTAATCATAAATATAACATTTTAAATGACACAGAAAATATAGTGCAACCTGATTTCAAATTTAAAACTTTGAATTATTATGTTTTAATAGTATTTATAAGTTGATTCATGCGTGAATGAAAACTTACATGTGACAGTTTCCACCTTGGATGTGCTAATTTGAGAATCACTGATATTGTCTTTTACATGGTTTACAACCTTCCCCAATAAGTAGCCTTCCTGTAAAAACAAAGCAACATTTTTGATAAAACATGTCAATATTATTTTTAATTCTACCTTTTCATTGTAAAACGTAATTAATGAAGAAAACGCTACGTTCTACACAATTGATTTGGTTGATTTATGGCTCAACAAAAGGCCAATATTTGTGGAGCTATCTTTTCATTGTAAAACACAATTAATGAAGAAAAAGCTACATTCTACACATTTGATTTGATTGATGTATGGCTAAACAGAAGGCCAATATTTGTGGAACAATGTAATTCAAAGTCGCAGGTACAATAATTGCACCTGTCTAGTCATGAATAGAAAAGTGTCACGTTTAGGCTCGCAACAGACATCTTGAACTCGCCACAGTCTGTGTTTCGAGTAACAGATCTAGTCCAAGGACTGTCACACTTTTCAACCGATCTAGTACTATATATTCACATATTTAATTATTTATTAGTTTTAGGATGCCCAGCGGAAACTTTAACTGCACCTCTGTAATACAGGGTGTTTCTCAGGAAATATTACGGAGAAACCGGAAAGGTTAGCAGGTCTGTTAATAGATTTGTGTCTACCAACTACATACTCATTGTTTTTATGATGATAGTTCTTTTATTCACGGAAATACACAGGCTGTTCCATAACTTCATTTGGATGGGTCGTGATTTACACCATTAACTTTGGTAAACAAGTTATAAGTTTCAGTAGCAGGTCGACAACAACGTACAAAATAGTGTCACTTAGGTTGTAGACCTGAGCAAAAGTATCATCTAATACGAACCATTGCCAGGCTATTAATGTGATGAATCATAATCGTTTGAACCATGTGTTATGTGTCACGGTGAACAGTTCTGCTAATTTATATTTCTAGATTTCAATCTAAACAGCCGAAAATTCGAGCTGGCTAGTTTGAAAATGCATAAGCGCTCAAGCAATGGCTCGCAAATATAGTTTTTGAATGCGATAGAGAGAAGGGTGAACACTAGTGTATGGTCTACAGAGAACACAATGGCAGTACTTGATCGCCTTGACTGCTTATTTCGTCGTAAAAGAGTGAGGACAAAACAGTCCCACTCACGATCGCCGCCATTTTCCCCCTGACTGAAACACTTCCGGTTTTACAATTGGATTTATTTGCGTAACTTTACCTATCTCCGTTTTCGTAGTGACGCATTTACGTGTTTACGTGCACGAAATTTAAAAACTGATTTTAAATATTTAAGTAGCGTATGATGCCAACATAGTAATAATGTCATAACTGACTATTTTAGTTTATGAATTTCTGAAACGATCTCATAACCTTATTTGCAATCTAGATAATCGATCTACCTTTAGAAACACCATGAATAGAACATATTTTAGATCCCATATATTTTACTTGTCATTGTTTTTCCTCGCGTGGGAAATATTTATATATTTACTGAACAGGCGATATGTGCAGTTTCCTCGCCAAATATGACGTAATCATGGGTGTAAAAGGTTAAACATATCTGGCTTTATGTTTACTTTTTCTAGTCTTGTCTAAAAATAATTGAATCTACCCTGATTCTGATAAGCCTTTTCAAAGTAGAAGCATTGTTCAACTAATAGTCCTAATGTATGACGAAAACTTTATATTTTTCGAAAGACAATTTAACCTTGACCTCTTGCTAGTCCTTGATGTACATGGCCTTCTGAAGGTCATCATTAGCGATTTATAAAGACAAGTTGTACGAATGGTAGTATCTCGCTGACCGCCTAACCTTGGCAAAACGAAAGCGATCAAAACATGTCTTCTACGCGGTTAGAACGACGCCCTCAAAGGAGACGGACTCCATTTCATGAGCCGGTAGACAAAGCAGCAGTAAGTAAACTACAACTATATATCAATACCACACTCTATTCTGGCATCTCCCAGTGACGAAACGCTAATGTTGTCATGCCTTGCCAAATATTTGTACCTGCTGACCTTTCGCATTCAGAACGGAAGTTGTGTTTGTGTGGTAAATATCATAGTATTTTATTATGAGATATTGCCTGAATATTTGACAAATCGTCTGTATAAAATAAAATTAATTTTTTTTTAGTCTGAGATCACATTATGGATCAAGATGGCTGCAGTTCTGTAGCTAGAAAATGCACTGTTTACTATTTAACTATTTATTATGGGCACCCTCTAGTTACAGAGGAACGGAGGAGTAGCCAATTATCGGGGCATCTGTCATTACAGGATGGTGCGATGTTGCACAATCGACTTAAAGGCATAATACCACAGATGTTCCTGGTTGGACTAGTTCTTAGCTACAACTGCAAAATACATTCACTTGACATACATAAAATCATGTTTGTACTTCCAAAAAC
>JAVCKX010132809.1:0-10066 GCA_034780695.1 Lepetodrilus gordensis
TACCAAACAGCGGTGAAAAGGTTTTTGGAAGTACAAACATGATTTTATGTATGTAAAGTGAATGTATTTTGCAGTTGGAGCTAAGAACTAGTCCAACACAACCATAAACATCTGTGATATTATGCCTTTAATAGAGCCTATAAATATTTCTTCATTACGAGAACACAATATATGGCCAACTGCTAACAGTGAGTTTGTCCTGTTGTGAGAATGACATTCATGAGATACCGCATGCATACAATGCATATAACTTTAGTTTCCATATCTCCATACAAACCTTTAATGTAGATTCATATATTTACGATAAGTGAATGCAATATATGATAACCAGTGGTTAACTATTTTACTATAGGGAAAAGTGGCAATCGACATAAACTGTGAAAGCACGTAAAATTAATATTTCATTGGCCTTTGAACTAAAAAAGACTCACGTACGTAAACTCAATCATGTACTATGTTTGCATGGAATCACGTCAAATAGAATTATTGTATAAATAGTTCTTTGTGCTCTTAAGGCCTTATCATTTGGAGTTTTATTGACACTACAGATGTGTAAATTCAGATGTCTCAGATGTCAACATATCTACTATAAATGTTTTGGAAGGAGCATCTTCATGCTTGCGTACAAAGGAAAGCCAACCCATTATCACACAATGCTAGATACCATTCAGCTATGTGAAGTCAATATTATCTTTCACGCCACTTCCAACAGAGAGTGGTGTGTATAGTGTATGTATTATATATTCCATTATCTGGATTACGGTTGAAAAAGCCGTGCTGTCGTCATACCGCTACCACGAAGCATATTTCGTGTTATCAATTGGCAGAATAGTAAAGTATTGCACATACAGTGTTGGGAACTTACAGAACAACATCCAGTTCCATTAGCTGCGTAATATTATAGTTATTAACTATAAGCAGACCGTTGACAATTCCCTCAACGTAGAAACCCAATATCGTTGCTCATATATACAGGCTTTTTAGCAGACAGGGCATATGACGAAAGTGTTAAACTAATAACGATGTATAGCCTATGTATGTTGGCTGTTATGTCAGATACAGGAAGTCATAGGATGATGATGTCCAGTATTTTAGGGACTCCTGTGGGACTGAACACGGAAACAATCCCATTTTTGTTGAGTATCATCCTTTAGGGGGTTGAAAATGACACACACACGCACACACACAAACTGTGCAATGTATTCAGGGTATGACTTGCGTCTTGCTATGAATATTTCCTGATCAACTTATTCCAGTGATCGCATTGTTAGGACTAATCCATTGCCCATCACAAACAACTCAGTAGTCCTTCCGTACGGTGGCTTACAGGACATGATTGTCAATTGTAAGGTACGTTGGGTTAACTTTATACACTCAGTTTATTTTGGACACACTCCAGTATGTTCAGAAGGTAGCCTATATATAATATGTCAAGGGATACAGCACCACTATGTATGGAAATGTCTTAAATTCCGCATAGTTTGATTTTCCCCATCACACGATTGCTCTTCCGGTTTCACACAGTTTCGCTGAACTCTTAACCTTCACCTTCAATATGTATACCATCCATGACTTGCGTTAGGAACCGTGTTCCAAATAAATATTCGCCATAATAACTTTGTCGATCCTTCGCAGCCAGATGACGCGGTCAAATAGTCCAATTGTTTTTGTTTCTTCTTTTATTTTTTCGTTCACGAAATTGACTTTTATTTCAACACACGGGAGCAGACCTACGGGACGAAGGGCTTCTTCCAACATGCGACAGGAAGTCGCGTTCTATATGGCACTAACGAGGAATTCGGATTGCACCCTCAGGCAAACATTGGAAAGACTGGTGGGTAGAGTCTGTCTGTCTTCAAGGAGTTTTGAAAACGGCTTCACACGTCCTCAGCTTCTGGTTCTTTATTGTAAATCGTCTTTTCTCGGTAGATAACTTCGTCGTTTTCACGGTCTATCAAAAGCAGCAATGCGGCACCAAGCATGAAAATGGCGGCGCCCCAGCCAACCCCGTACGCCCACCCGAACTCCCAATTGTTGTGCGGCCGTTCGTGAACTTCCTGTAAGAACTTTACTGGAAATATGATAAGTGCGATCACTTCGAACAAAGCTGAAACAGAAGATTAAATAATTAGTTCATTATTATATTAATTTCATAATTAAACTACTAGTATGCACATTAAACATAAAAAAGTTAAAGCTCCGTTGTTTCTTGCATGTGCGTTTTATTTATCTACGCAAGTATATTGGGCAACAAGCTACATTTTCCGCATGTACCACTGGTTTTCAATACTTTCATATTTCAATTATTATATATTTCATTTATTTTATATATATATCGGACATATTGTAATACGTTGTACCACCGCACGACACCGTAACGTGTAGATGTTGTTGGCTAACTTCCCATCCAATCTAAATAAAATCTTGTTTCGCTGTATGAACATTTTCATATTGTATGCTGCTGGAATGAACATACGCTACGGTGATCGATGTCCAACTATGAGAGCGTCAGTTTCGGATCTGATTTTAATGAGATTGCTTTCCACCATAACCATCTCGCTGTGTTAAATTAATCTCACTTATTATCATTCTGCTTTTTACTAAATCTATTTCACCAGCACGACAGGTGTCCGGTCTGAATATCGATCATGAGATTAGAAGAGTACACCGTCATTAAGCCACACAGCAATTACATCCACGCCAGCATGATAGTACGTACATGATAGATCTTGTTAACTATACAATCCAAGCTTGTAGGCAGGGTATCCTTTCACGAAGCTCTCATAACCTCATAACCCACAATGAGTCAATTAGCACTCTCGTAAACGTGTATAAGAGATCCATACGAAAGTGCTTATGGTCTCGTAGCATAGATTGCCCTGGGTATCGTTTCACGGAGCTCTCATATCAACTAAGTTTGTAGGCAGGGCATCGTTTCACGAAGCTCTTGTATCAACTATGAGACCATAGCACTCGTAGTGCTCAATCACCATGTATAAGAGATCGCTGTGAAAGTGCTTATGGTCTCGTAGTAAATCCCCTGGGTATCGCTTCAAGAAGCCCTCCCATCTATTACTATACGAGGCCATATAAGCACTCTCGTAGCGATTTCTTATAGGTGTGTGTCGTGCTCTTACGAGAGTGCCGTGGTCTCATAGTGGATTTGAGAGCTTAGAGAAACGACGCCTTGATCGGTGAGTACCCTCACAGCATCAGGCGTGGATGGTAACAGTGATTTATGGGATGTACATATAGAAGTACTGAGTGTGAACTCGATGTATGCTTACACTCATTGATTTGGCAGTTTAGTTATTCCACACTCACGTGACTTGGCAACGTTTCCTGGACCATGCTAATTTGCACGTTACAACTCGGAAAGTGATGGATGATACATAGTCTAGTGTTGGATTAATATATAGATCAAACCACAGTGAGGGATGTTCCTGCTGAGTAGACTAGACGCGCACTTTGAGGTCTACACAGAAAAGTCGGCGTCACCGTACACAAGTCCTAGCATAATGAAACTTGTTGATAAAATAAAACGATAATAATAATAATAATTAGAGCTTCGAGCAACTGTACCGTGCCTACATAGTTGGATTTTCTAGTTAAAACATAATAATAATAATAATAATAATAATAATAATAATAATAATAATAATAAGATATACTAATAATAATAATAATAATTAATAATAATAATAATAATAATAATAATGATGCGTTCTATTGTGGCGGGATCCCAGTTACAACTATTGTAGCACTACAAGAGCGTCGTGCAACGGGCACCTGAGCAACTGTTTTGCGGTACCACCCTACAAGCCACGGATGTTACGTACAGACCAAGAATGACTACTGTGTAGCACTGACCTGCACAAAACAAGATAGTTAACGCGGCCTTGTAGTACGAGTATTTGGATCTGTAGTTGTCTGTCCTCAGTCCCGTACACGCCACGACGATGCCGACCAAACACGTAGCCAGAGACGTCAGACACATCGCTCTACAGGCGTGGATCCAGGCTGAAAATGAGAAATATATTTTAATTTATATTCCAAGTAGTATGTCCTCATACAGACAGAACGTAATTGAACAAACCAAACTGAAACCAATATTACAGAATAAAATACTATAAATACAAACATGTTAAACCTATTCTTGGTTTTTCAGTTAATATATACGCTGGTTATATATTATGTCATATTTAACCCTCTCCATGCTGAAGGTAACCATTATAAAATGTGCCTGTGCCTAATCCAGCAGGGATATTAGTTAACAATATATTTACGCTCGCATATATGCATAAATTACCAAAATTCGAGTTATCTGTACTTTGCTTGTATAAAACTGTAAAAACCTGGTTTAACATTGTACACCGATCACTTTCGTCCCTGTCATATTCTGTAGGAGCTCAAAATCCAAGTTGACCCTACATGACCCGATCCGTTACGTTTCTTGGCATTTTATGATGCACAAATAACTGCTGTGTATGAATCTGTACATTGAACCAACATTTGACCCTGAGAAAGTAGTGAGATCAAATCAAAGATGGCCACAAAGATTTTTTTTTAAAGTGCGTTTTTAGTATCGCCCCAGTATTTACCAACTGCTTTCGGTCAAAATATAGTCACACACTGATCAGAAAATAATTGTCTTTCATATTTTAAACCACAATATTGACCTAAAAATAAAATAAAATAAAATATATGGTGTTTTTTTCCGGGGAAAAGGCGAAAACCAACATGACTATACCCCAAATGTTCAACTCCAAATAGTTTAATTAATGTCCTATCAGAATGATAAGTTATATTTCATATTTAAAAAGCCATCCGCATCATAGGTACTAAAACTATTAGTCAAAAATGTATTTACGCTCCTATATTAACAAATGGCCAGGATTCGAGTTATCTGTACTTTGCTTGTATGAAATTGTAAAAACACGGTTTAACATTTTACACTCATTCATGTCTAGAGTGCTGATGTATTATAGCTTGATAAAATTGAATAAAATGTGCATGTTCAACTTCACGATTGTATTCGGTTTTCTAAATAATCGTCCTGTGATCGATCAATTGTCGAAATAACCAAATAATATTCATATTTAAAATCGGGATGTTTAGTAATTGAAACTGTCTATAGAATAGAATAATATAATAGGTGACGTCAGACAGTCTATCAACTATCAAATGAAATAACTACTAGTAATTTGACAATGCGAGACAGGAAGTTAGCATTTGTATAATAGACATAAATAATTTAAATATAATTTAATTATTTAAAGTACGGGTAGTGTCAAGCTATATTATTGTATTATCAATTACTAAATCTGAAATATCTAAATCAGTTTGTCATCTATTGTATTTATAAGACAACTTATTGGAAGACTGCAATGTAAATAATGCATGATATTGTATTAAGAATTATTTAAATGCAATCTGATATATCTTCTAGCTTGAATCAATGCATATACTTTCAATGGTATGTACTAATACTAGGAAGAAAATACTTATATTGCAATGCATATTTTGTTTTTATAGAGGAAACGTACGTATAGTTGGGTACCAACGAATACATGCATGAATAAACAATGAAAATACAGTTACACAAAAACATTATTGGAACTACAATTAGCATACAGTGTACTAGTATACATTTGATATGTTTTAATACTAATGTACACACTAATATATAATATAGACTAATAGGTACTAATATGTATATATTATGTATAGTAACTTCTTAGTATATCATATATTGGTATGAATTGTCAAAGCTCAAATATAATCACATTACAAGAAACTTAAAACGGCGTATTATCAAACGATCATCAAGCAAAATGAGAAAATGACTACTCATACCAAATACTTTGATAAAGGATAGGTTATATTTGACAAAGGATAGACTACATTTGTCATACAGTTTCGTACAGCTCTTTTGGTGAACACATTTCTCTTTTGGTGAACACATTTCCTTGAATATTACGTTACTCTTTCCTAATTATATTTCTTAAATCTAACTTCAAATTAAATGTGTTTTAAAATGACTCATTCGTTTAAATAATAGGACATGATCCAATCTGGCTACTGTCAATGTTTTAATCGAGTAATCAAGGCTTTTTAAAATCAATGTCAAGATAGCACGGTAACGTACCATCGATCTCCTATCGTACGTCGTTTTCTACATCAAAAATGTATTACATTCATGTGCTGCCAGAACGGTGATATAGTGGTTTTTAGTAGGCTGTTGTTAACTGTAGGTCGAAGGAGAAGGCAGCGTCTCACAGCTATATTACCAGTTCATGGATACCTATACTTCGCGCATACGATGTCGATTTAGTATACCACTCTGAAATTGGGCTGGGATAAATGAGCCGAATTTAGTCTTGGCAAATTACCTCACGACGTTGCATGGTGGTTTATAGGCGACGTCGTCAGTAGACAGGGTCAAGTTTATTTTGGGACATATGAGTCAAATTGTAACTGTTCCCGGTATTTATGGAAGCAAAGGTTTATAGTTATGTGTCAGTAATCAAGCAAAGGCGTATATTGAGGAAATCTAGTTACTGAGTTTTCTGCTGGTCCTTTTAGCAGCGTCATCGATTAGGGGATTGGTTTATATATGGAGATGTGGGATAAACTACGCAACGTGATAGATCTTTTTTATCTGGGCGTGTTAACGTGCCGGTTACGTTGAGCTTCGTTTCTGTTTGAACGTGGTAATGTTCGTTGAAATAAGCTCAATGTTTGGCTGCTCGGGAAGAGACGTGCAAGTCTATGGCTTTATTCTGTCGGAACGTGAAATAGTTTTATGGTAAAAGCATCAGGGTACCAATGCAGTCATGCATTACAGCATTATGAGATTTCCATGTATTGATTATATAGATTCGATATCTGCTTTAAACGGCCTCCGGATGAAAGTACATACGTGTACTAGACGTCTCCTATTTGTGTTATGGATTTACTAGACATATGACGTAAAGTGTAATGCTAAAAAGAAAACACGTTCAAACGGTGTAACATATAATGCCCTATATACAAGTATATCTATATCACAAAGGGTTCAAAGCCCCCAGTGATGTACTATAATACCGGTAGATCAAAGCCATGAAGTGGTAAGTAATGTGGGATATCAGTGTTCTGCAATGTATGGCAACACCGCAAAACATTGACATCCTACTAACTGATTAACGTTTGGTCGTGAATACCGTATGCCAAAACTATCAAGTATTAAATTAGCCTGGCTCAGATTTCACGAAAATAAACTTTTGAGTTTGAAATTTTGCTCAGGTGAAATTTCTCCCATTGTCTCAGTGTTGGAGTAAATTCTCAGCAACAGCTCAAACTCAAGTTCATTTCGAGAATCGGTGTAATGAGCTTAACCCTCTCCCTGCTGGATTAAGCACATGCACTGCTCTTTACGGCATTTCCGGTTGCCTTTAGGATGGAGAGGGTTAAACCGTTTCCCATAACCTATTCAAAAAGAAGCGAGTAGAGAGAATGTCTCTAGAAATACACATTTGGACAAACTATAGTTTACATATACACATAATACAATCACCATTTAACGACACTCACCTTTCTCTGCAATCCATCGGAAGCAAAATTAGGAAGAGAAACAGATATTAGTTAAAAGAGATGTTACGATGGTATTCTGGATAGGTATTAATTCAGGATGTGTTTCCAGGCATGGCGTGTTGAGGGGTTTAGGTTGAATGTGAACGTTTGTAACAAAACAAGGTTTGGAGAACGATTGAAAGGGATGGGTAATACTTACTTCCTGCACATTGGATTGTAGTATTGTTTTCTGCTGATACTGAAATTGATTGATTTTCAACAGAATCTATAGTTTATTGTATAGTATATTTTTTTAAACTACGAATCGCTGTTTTTCTTTCTATGTTGTATCTTGAAGAAAAAGTCAGTTTTCTTGTTATAAATCTTAACTAAATTTATAAACCTTGTATCACACGATGCCTTTAACAGTATATCACACATATGATATAATTAGAACTTATAGAACATGTACTATATTATGCATTTCATGTGAGAAAATACATCCCCACAGAATACTACAGTAAGATATATTCCCATAAAAATTAATCAGTTCCATGAAAATTAATTTCCCGTACTGGCGGATATTTGATGTCACGATTCCGCAGTATAAAAACCGAATGCACATTGTATATTAGATATTAATTTTCATGTGTTGAGAATAATTAAATGCAAAAAGTTTCTACATTGGATATAAAGTAGTTTAATCAAATAATACCCTCACGTCGTTATTACAGAACCTAAATCTGATCCGTAAAATGGCACTCCTAACTTGAAGAAAAAAATGGAATTTTCAATAAACTTGGATATCGATTTACAATGCAATGTCGAAACACTTGAAGGAGAACGCCACAGAACCTCCTTCTTATACGATATTTAAGGGAATCGAATACACCCTTGGGACTCCCGAAATAACGGATGTGAAGACGAAGTCTATACGTATATTAACGCATACTAACTCCAATGACCTCTTGATAAATAAGCCTTATGTTCTCCAAGAACCACTAGATACCCGACGGTCGCCCATTCAGAACTTCCTAACGAGTCTCCATTACCTTGGGCCAATCCCATAACAAGCACCTTTGACCGAAATCTATTTCTGATTGGAAGATAGTGGCCTTCTGGTTATTCTCCGTGTTCAAGGATCAATGGGCACCCCATAATGGATCCGCTGGACCTTAAGGCCTTGCTCGCAAACTCGTTTTTGTTGACGTCACGTTGAACGTCCATTGGCAGCAGCGTCATGAGACGTTGTCATCTGAACGCAATCTCCCTCGGCAAATTGTGTACTAACTGGAAGGGTCTTAGCACTGAATGAGAGTTCGTGGATTAGTTTGAGGCGTAACGTGGTCACTTGCTTCACATCAACGTACTGTGTTGATGACGGGCGGGGAGCATCTACGTGCTAGTTGAGGTGTAAAACTGTTTACTTACTTCAGAATATATCTAATATAGTATTAGCATAGTTGGTGGAGATTTACGAATAACCTTTTTTTTCCCAATCGTTTTCTGATGAAATCAAATATTAGTGAAAGAATCGTGACAAATCTAAATCAAATGAGATGATAGGCCTACGTAAGTTCTCTTCAATATTACTGTCTCGTTACTTTATTATAAGTGGTTGTGTACAACCTTTTAATGGGGACGATCTATTCTTGTCCAACAGTGTACTGTATTAGGGACTCTGACTCTATATGTGTCATTTGTGTTTTATATTTACACGCCATTTTATTGTTGTACACTGATGAAACGCAAATAAAATGTTTATCTGTATATCCGTCTCTTTGGGTTTGCCGATGTTTTCTAACATGCGTATAATGAATATATTGTAACTATGCAAGATCAAGTACGAACAGCTACCCCCTAAAATATACATATTTAATGACTATTAAAGATAGTTTTACTACACTACATAGTTACACACCACTCCGACAACAGTTCCCCATCTAGGACTAGGACATGTCATTAACTTTTCATCGTTCTTACCTCGAGGATAACTTTGTTCGCAGTCAATTTCCAGCCGCACTCTATCTCGCCATTTACAGCGTTCCCACAATCCTTCGCGCGTGCCGTCAGATTCCAGCCATGTTGTGGCGGCTATTGACAGCATGAGCAGCATGACGGCGACACAGCCGCACAACACTGCAATCACCTGCAAGTATACGTCAAGATGCAATGTAGACACTTAGTTGTCGAGTACTGGGACACTGTGTTAGAAATTAACTGCGAAATCGTCCATTATGCATACGTAAATTATGTTAGCGAGATTAACAGTTTTGCAAACGCTGGTGGCCTTGCTGTTGACGTTGACCATTAGAACATTGTTGTGCGTTGATTGAAACTTGAAACCTGATGTTGTTAACTCGGAGTTGTTTGGTTAGCTGAAGATATGAAGTCAGAGAATTTGGAAAGCAATGTAATCTGTGCAGTATGCATACGCAAACGCAAACACACACAAACTATTTAAGACTGATTGACGGGCGGTTTAGTTTCGATTGTACACTTGTATCTACCACCC
>JAVCKX010132820.1:0-10065 GCA_034780695.1 Lepetodrilus gordensis
CCAACTCTGAATTTCACAGATAGATGGCTCAGATCAATGGATCAAGTTGTAATTATTTCTTATGCCAATTATAAACATGGAATGCTTTTAGAAAAGCAGACAAATTATCCACATAAGATTATGTGTTTCCAACATTTCAACCAATAACTGACTTGCAAATTTACATTTTCGTGGCTCAATCTTGGACTGGTGTGCGACTACTTCCAATACATTGGTAGAGTATTACCTATAGTGTACATACCTACATCTATATCAAACACACACCGGTGATAATATCTGAATCATTGTAAGTCTTTACTCTTAAGTATTGATCCGTGTTTCCACCGTAGACTTGTGTTGATGGGTATATTTGTTATTGTCAATATATTAAGATATATTCGTGGTATCTTAGCGGCAGTTTTCGTTGGTGATGAGAACTTGTATTCTGAAGGTCTTTGTTGTCATATTAATACACTTATTGCAGACAGTCTGTGCCTGGAACATCGTGATACCCCGCGGGCTACGTGTGTGATCAGAAGTGCTGGTATAAGAACAGTATATATGGTGCTATTATCACAAGATGTATGGCTGGGACATATAATTACTGGCCGTGTCACTGTGACATTCCAGACGTGACTAGACCCTCGGATATTATAATCATAATCTCGATGCCGAAAATAAAGTGAGCTAATAAAGTGAGGTCACCTATTCTTGGATGATATTTCTTAATATTGACTGTCTTCTTCCTCATCAAAAGTTGTTATACATCCGATACAGAGATCTTTATAGATTGGCTTTCATCTGTCATTGACTATCATTCTGGATACCATTGCCAAATCACGTGGCTAACTAAATTAGCAACTTGGACAGATAGTAATAATTGTAAACTATTTGTATACCGCTGTAATCCATGGATAAATTAAATTGCTATTATCGCAAATATTATAGTACTGTCTATTTTTCTTAGAATTAGTCTCAGGTTGTTTAACTTCCTCAAGCCAGTTGCTTTAGCAGTAGGTGCCCGTATGTAGGCCTATAGCTTATTGCCACTTACAACATCTGCTAGTATTTAGCTATCACGTATAAATGCTATTCATTGTTCGTACACTACTAGGAGGAGAGACAGTAGGCTATTAAGATTATGTATATTCCTTAGTAATTAGCATGAGTTTCATAATCACGAATACAGACAACACATGGATTATAGTCTTTGAGACGTTTAATATAAAATTCCATTTTATGGTAATATCATTGCACTACAGACATGTAAGTATGTTCATGTTGTATAACTAACAGTTTGTATAAAATATATTCTATGTATACACTCCAGAGTAAATGCACATTCTATTCCTAACAATGAGGATAATATTACCGATTATAGACTGTCGTCTTTTGACATATTGTTCATGCCATTTCTGAATGATCCGACTAACCATGCGTATTTATCATATGTACATGCATACACTAATGTTCACATGTTCATACTTATTTGGTTATGAAAAGCGTGAACACCGTATTGATGTTGATGGTTCCAGACACACTTGGTCCTAAAAATAAAGCCTTTACGAGTCATAATCGCCGTATCCGTAACGAGCGCGATATGGGTAGCCGTATCCGTATCCATATCGGTATCCGTATCCGTATCTGCCGTACCAGGGGTTGTAGCGGGGGTAGTACGGGTATCTGTAACTAGGTCTGGGTCGGTAGTAATTCCAGGGGTAATGTGCCTCCGTGAAGGAACTCACCGCTAGGATCGCCACCAGTAGCAGACACAACTTCCGCATCTTGGTTATACCGGAACTGGAAATAAAACAGAACGATATATATATGCACTGTATCTAAATCAAACTACCACAGCACGAATATTGAGCGTCTATGTCACATTTTACTGCACGCTTTCAATTCTGTACTAAGTACCCGGATTGAATTCGTCGCTGAATTAAAATGGAATGACTAGGAAAACTCCGGAACTGGAAATAAAACAGAACGATATATGCACTGTATCGAAATCAAACTACCACAGCACGAATATTGAGCGTCTATGTCACATTTTACTGCACGCTTTCAATTCTGTACTAAGTACTCGGATTGAATTCGTCGCTGAATTAAAATGGAATGACTAGGACGTATCGTAGGCGCTTACTGTCAGCAGATATTGATCATTTGTCTATTGCAAAAGCATATTAACAATAATCAAGGTTAAAGATGGCAATTGCATCTATATTACGTATACACACAGTGTGTAATAATTATGCATTTTTGAAGTTATGCAATTTTTTAACATTACAAGATTATTTAGATCTACGTTAGAACATTTCAAAGAAATTACACTATTGTATAAATCAAGCGCATGTGTACTTACTCCGCTACACTACTGATGAGACTCAGAATACAGACTGGACACAGACTGACCACTGTAGTGCTGACCACATCACCTGACCATCTTGACCAGTATTATATACCAGCTTCCTCTGCCATTTGTCATTGTCTGGGGCAATAGGCTACAACACTCATCAGGGTTTTTTGAGGGAAAATATACGACAGGCGAGCAATCATACGTTTTGTTTATTTTGTCATGTGCCAGTTTTCCATGTGTTATTTATGGAATATGGAGATAAACCAGAGAATATATATTAATGCATGAGATGTTTCTTATTCCGCTTCTATACATTTATTGTACAACTTCATCGACATGTTTCATTCCTACATGTTAGTGCAATGGCAGAATAGCGTTATTGTGCCCCACGACTGGTAATAATATATATATATACATTTAGCGACATTCATTCTTTATATTCATCCGAAATCTGAGTGAGCATGTAGTAGTTCAAATAGAAAATTTAGTTAACATTCATAACTTAGTAACATCAATCAAACTTATAATTAAATGTGAATTGAATATTGTATGTGCACTTGAATATAATGGTTGTGTTTGGCATTCATAAATCATTGTACATGTAACACTTAGAAGTCAACAGGGTACATGCACATTTACTGGCTAGCTTCATTATGATATATTTCCGCAAGTTACAACTTTTGTAACTATACTTACATATACCATGTGTTCTCATAAGGAACATTATAGAACGATAGTGCATAAATAATTGAGGTATATCGCAATAGGGGTATAGAAGCAGTGTTAATGCAACTTGCCTACTGTATAGATCAACACTTGACAATCCTTTATATTTCTGACGTCATAATGATTACGGTAAAACACACCTGCATAAATTGATATAGTTTTTCAACTGATATAAATTAATCTTTATTAAAAGCCGGTGGGAAGCAGAAAACATCATCAATTGATCGTGGTATTTTTATTGTTTTATTTTAGTAGAATGATTATTGTATCACCACAGCTAGTTATAGCATCGTACTTGCAATCCTCTTCCTAAATGCTATTCACTGGGGAGAGTTCCATGGAAAACAAATGGAAATCATCAATTCCAATTACCACATGGCTTTGCTCTTGTTAACATGTCTACATTATACATACATACCCTTCAGTGTAACTCACATAGACTAATACCAATTTGCATTGAATTAACATAGTTATTAGCAATTTTCTACCGCCTGGGCTCTCCAATGGCGTAACTCTACGCTAGTCTTAACTCCAATAGTTCCCATAGACTACGCCGTAGCTAATGTTGGAGTTACGCCGTGTTACACATGTTGCCCTTTCACAAAGCATGTCCATTTTTACTATTTAGTATTTAGTATTTAGTATCGTCGCAAATGGGTGAAAGATTCCCGCAGCGACGTTAAACTCCATATTCACTCACGTATTTTGTATTTAACATTTTCTAGTGTAATTTCAATTCGGATGGTATGAACATATCTGAGTTCGTATGTGATCTAATTTCGAAAGTCCAATTTACTTTCGATAATTCGTTTGAACAAAAAGCTGTGTCTCTTTTTCTTTATATCCGATATATCGCTGGTTACAGCATTATATATGTTAAAGGTAAAACATGAAATAATAATTCAATTCAGTTTCTCAGATTCAATCATCTGCTTCTCTAGAGGCCTCCGCGCTCACGGACCATCAGCGATTCAATAACACTTACTAACTTAACAATAGCAAAGGGAGATACGTTAGCATTTATTCTTCAGAACATGACGTCGCAAATCATCCCCTGTGTATGGCTACGTCTGGTAGCTGGCATAGATAGACCTGCGGCTTGGACGTGCTTTAGTCCTGTCATTTAATTGACTTATGTCCGGTCTGAAGGGCACGGATACTTGCCCGAAGGCAAGGCAGAGCTCTACTTGTCAGATGCTTTGTGGTTCGTTAGACATGACGTTGACCAGTTGAACATATGATAGAGAGTCTCCGATCTGTACCTTGATGTGTGTAAGTGTATAGGACTATAAGGCGCTTTTTTTTCTCAAACATGCAATATCTATAACTGGGTATATCGGCGCAATGGGTAATAACTAATAGTCCTGTGCTCCGTTCCACAGAATGATCGTAGCGCTACGGTAGTCGTAACTCCATGCTAATGTATATCTAGAGTTACGACTCTCTTAGCGCTACGAAGGTTCTGTGGTGCATGGGAGTCACGACTCTCGTAGTAGCCAATTCTATCATCCCAAGAATTAATTTTTAAAAACACAACCAATAGTAATATTTTGATTCACAGAATGAAATAATTCTCTGGAACATCCGGTCATTGTCTGCACATATATCCGTCAATGTAGTTAAGTAGAATAAGCGTGATTTTAACGACGCGCAACGGTTCGTCCGTCCATTGCCAACACATTCATGACAGTTAAAACCTAGGCAACGGCCGTGTGTCTCAGATAATGCAATAGCTGCCGATATTCTTCAAGCTGTGTCATTCTTGCAATTTAAAACTGTATATATTTTTTTTCTTACAGGAAGTCAGCATCGTCGTTTCAGTGTTGACGCTGACCGCCATCTCCATAGAGCGCTGGTTCGCCATCTGCCACCCTCTGACCTTCAAGGAGACCACGCGGCGCGTCCTCATCTCCATCATGGTCATCTGGATCGCCGCGCATGTGCTGTCCTTCCCCAGACTCCTCATCTTCAAGGAAGTCCGTGACTCAATGATTCCCCCGAACCTGACCATTCTGCTGACCACCTGCGTCCCCGACTATGACAAGGACATATTCGCCCTCAACTACGACCTCTTCGTGTTCGTTACCTTCTACATCCTGCCTATTGTGATCATGGGCTACACGTACACCGCCATCGCCGTGTGTCTCTGGTCCAGTCTCAAGCCAGGGATGTCCCTAACTGGTAAGTACTGGATATACCTTGACCGGAAGTGGCAGAGTAAGTGATACATAGATAGTAGATAGATACACAGGGAGAGAAGAGAGAGAGAGAGAGAGAGAGAGAGAGAGAGAGAGAGAGTGCGAGAGAGAAGAGATAGAGTGTGGAGAGAGAGAGACGAGAGACGAGAGACGAGAGACGGGTGAGAGTGAGTGAGAGAGATAGAAGAGAGACGGGTGAGAGAGAGAATGAGTGAGAGAGAAGAGATAGGGAGAGAGAGAGAATAAAAGAGAAGAGAGAGGGGAGATATATATATATATATAGAGGGAGAGTGAGAGAGAGAAGAGATAGAGTGTGGAGAGAGTGAGTGAGAGAGAGACGAGAGACGGGTGAGAGTGAGTGAGTGAGTGAGAGAGAAGAGAGCCGTGTGAGAGAGAGTGCGTGAGAGAGAGAAGAAAACTGAGAAATACACGGAGGTTAGGGAGATAGGGAGAGAGAAAGGGTTGTGTGTGTGTGTGTGTATGTATGTGAGGATGTGCGTGTATGTATGTGTGTATGCGCGCGCGCGTGTGTGTGTTAGGAGTGAATGGGTACGTGTGACAACGCATATAGAACAGACACGTAATGAAGATGGTAATTAAGAGAATAAACTAATTGATTAAGGACATAACTATGAATATATAATAATGAAGTGACAAGCGGTCGTTATTGACATTAAGCAGCGGCGCCATGGTTTACAGTTATAAGCTGAATTAAATACAGGAGAAAGTAGATGACACTGTTACATTTCCAGGCAGAGTCCAGAATAACAACGTGGAGACAAAGTAGATTAATTAACGCTAAAACGGAATCAATTCTGTGGAACTAATTCAATGACTTAGCTGGCCCATAACTGGGTGATAAACAGACTATGTGGGTAAAGAGATAACGTCATTGCTAACCGTCAGCTACTAATGATGACGCGCGCGCGCGCGTGTGTGTATGTCTCTCTCTCTCTCTCTCTCTCTCTCTCTCTCTCTCTCTCTCTATATATGTTAATCAATGAGTGGTCAATGAGTGATTGCTATCAGCTACTTCTGTTGGAGCTAGCTGATTTCTCCTTCGTGTTAGGTTCTGGAATGAAAGTGTCATCGCCATGTCGGATGGTGCAGCCAGCCTATTAAGAGCAGTGACGGATTCTTCTGTTCACTTCCTGCCACACGATCAACTTCTTTCTGTTAACTCTGTGACCTTGAAACTGACGCCCGTCACCAATTATCGCCACTGTGTCCTATAATCGCAATGTCATGTATCACATCTGCACGGTATCATCGCCTATCGCCACTGTGTCATCCCCTATACACGCTATGGCATCACCTATCGCCACTGTGTTATCCCCCTATACACGCTATGGCATCACCTATCGCCACTGTGCCATCCCCTATACACGCTATGGCATCACCTATCGCCACTGTGTCATCCCATATACACGCTATGGCATCACCGATTGCCACTGTGTCATCCCCTATACACGCTATGGCATCACCTATCGCCACTGTGTCATCCCCTATACACGCTATGGCATCACCGATTGCCACTGTGTCATCCCCTATACACGTTATGGCATCGCCTATGACCACAGCAGCGCCACCTATCACATTAGGACATGATCGGTCAAACAGAACACGATCCATATAGTTCCAATCTGTATGACATGGGGATATGTGACATCACATCTACGTGTTCATTGCTTGCTTGACAACATTCCATCCATCTTCAGACTGTTCCATGATTACGGTGACTGACTGTTGGCATACTATAACGTGCAATGCTGCTATGTACAATACTTTAAGAATACTTCTGGTTGTAATACCCAGGCAAACAGACACACGTTTCCAGGTTGGCCATGAAGGATGGGCCTCACTATATTATTATAAATCAGAGCATTGTTTGACGGACATCTCAAAACTTAATCTTTTTTATTTTCTATTTAAATATTTTATTCTTCAGACACAGGCTCAAAACTATTATAACTGATAATGGATTTCGAATTGCAAACGAAATTTAGTCAGTGACATTACTTTTACGTCAACATTCCCTGTAAACTTCTGAATCCAAACACTCAATCAATTAGTCAACATTGTCTCCGCTCATTGTTTCTGTAAGTTACCAAAGCACTCGTAGTACGTGTCCCGGAGGAGAGAAGCAATGTTTACATTCCTAAGAAAGGTGTGTATTACTCATATCGTCCTCAATGTATGCAAGATATCCTCTTAGCCATTAAGGTTCCAAATTACCCCGAGTCTAAAAGTGAGATTAGTTTTCTCTATGCCCGTAAATAACTCGGACTAAATTGCTTTCGGATACAATCGATGAATGTTCGTGTGCGCCCGGAAGAACGAGTTAATATGCTACGCTCGGTTCTGAACTGACGATGTGATGTCTGATAGCTCGAGTCCGAGCAGCCAGTTGTGTGCGTGGCCATGCAGTGTTTGAGGACAGTCAGTCAATGAGTGATGCGACTACTGTGTCTGTGACACTGTGACACCGGACCCATCTGTAGCAGCCCGTCCAATAGCACATGCGTGTGGCCCCAAATAAAAGTGTTATCGGAAGGTTTCTGGAACCTTTAAAGACTTCTAATAAAATAAGTACATGAATACAGTATGTGCATATTTTATTCATTTAAAAACAAAATAATGCATAAGAAACAGAGGACCACTGCCTATCGCTGGATTTGAATCTGAGTTGCTGGATTGTGAGTCCAATGCTCTTATCGACTGAGCCAAAGGGGTAATTTAAAGCACCTAACCCAGGATCATCCTATATCACACCCGGCTACATTCTCCTCCTTCACATGGTGACTCGTCTTATAGTTACTACTCCAGTCATTTCTGAGACACAATACGATGCGAAATAATATCAGCATTAACACCGTTTGCTATATAGTATTTAAGTAGTACATGTTGTTTTCAGAGGGCGACCAGAACGCTGTAACGCTGCAAGTACAGTCACGACGTCGCACGGCCAAGATGTTGATAGTGGTCGTCGCAGTATTCATTTTTTGTTATCTCCCCTACTACTCCTGGAACATCATCAGGTGAGATTAGTGGTCGGTTTGTATCATGTGCCATCTGATGGGCGGTTATCGGTCAAACAAGTGATCAGTGACGTTAATAAGAGATACACATCGTCCATTAAATATAAGTAGGTTCAAAACGACAGGTCGAGTGGTAACTTCTTCATCTAGTTTAACTCACACTCAAGATAACGACTCGCATTTCCTTCCCTATTTACCTGGGTCCAGTTACGCAGAACGATCTCATACAAGCATAACGAGTCGGTGCTTGTCCCGCTACGATCGTTCTGCAGAACAGGATCCGGAAATACAGCAGGTATGCGTCAGCGTCGCGGGTTGAGGACGTATACGCGTAGTGCTACTGCGATCTACAAACCTAAGAGTTGTCCCCAGTGTCTTAGCGACCATCATATGTAAAACACCTAACACTACATCCCTCAGCTAGTTGGTACCCATGGGGTTTTGCGCCCCTTCATCTGTTGGAAAGACGTTCTATTGTGACGTGTTAGCCGGTTTCCGTCTTGGAAACTACACTAGTGACACCCAGTCGAACACAACTATATTTCCGCGAAGGTGTTGGAGTCAGTCACCGTTGGCAGGTCTTCCACAAATAAAGAAGCATACTGTCCCAGCGTTACACAAGAGAATACATTTTAATGTTAGTTACTTACGGTAATAGTCGTGTTGTCCAACATGATGGGTTTAACATAAATGGCTGTACCACCTCTCCGTGACAGCGGTAACCTACTGATTGATGTGACACATCATCTTAACGTCAAAGCAGCGTGCCTGATCATAGCGTGGCACATGCATATAGAGAAACGATATGACAGCTGTTGAAGGAATGGCCATGATGACGTGTGTTATGTGTGTCCAGAGTGGTAACTACCCGTGGACTGGCGACACCTAATTATCCTGACCACCGACTTATTCACACGTAACTTTACGACAACAGAGGGTCCGTGAAAGACCATCAGCCGCTGATCAGATTGAGGGTGACATTTGTAATTACCATCTACCTCTTTATTACATTATTATGGATATCCCAATTCCCAACGACCATTGGTGCTCATACATTCCTATGGTATCGCCTGGTAACGAGTGCGTTGCTTGTTCATTCTGCATAGCTGTTATATTACACAGACCCACGACTGATCATATAATATACAGAATTAGGAAAACTTGGACTGCATGTAGGACTACGATAGAGTGAAAGGTTTTGCTAGACTTTTTTTACCTGAAAGTACGTACATTTGATTTGTCTACACAAGTAACATTGCCCAACAATCTACATGTTTCGTCTATTCCACTAGTTTTCAATATTTCCCTTTTTTTCCCTCCATATGTTTCTTTTATTTATTTTTTTAAATCCTGAGATAATTACTTTTTTTAAACAATAAAACATGAATATTTCTTACACGAATTCCCAGGTTGATTCGAAGTCCCCTGGTGAGGATGATTGAACCCCAGTCCGTGTCAATCCTGACCCTCACAGGTCACTGGATGGTGTACCTCAACAGTTCAATCAACCCGGTCATCTACAACTTCATGAGTGGTGAGTCACGTGCTCACGTTTACTATCCATAGTGCTCACGTTTACTGTCCATAGTGCTCACGTTTACTATCCATAGTGCTCACGTTTACTATCCATAGTGCTCACGTTTACTGTCCATAGTGCTCACGTTTACTGTCCATAGTGCTCACGTTTACTGTCCATAGTGCTCACGTTTACTGTCCATAGTGCTCACGTTTACTGTCCATAGTGCTCACGTTTACTGTCCATAGTGCT
>JAVCKX010132831.1:0-10064 GCA_034780695.1 Lepetodrilus gordensis
AGTTGACTGTACACGACAGAAATGGGAGTCGCTTAGTGCAACTTTCGTTTTGGTGTGTACAGGGGTTCCCTACGGTGCTACTGTGTACAACGTGACCTGTGATTGTACTACTGCATCCTGGACTGATGCTCCAACCACTACACCAGAGGCCTGTTCAGGAGGGCGCCAACCAGAGTACATGCAAAATCGCCTTGGAAACCTTCATCCTTCATATGCAATGTCACACGTTCTCGACCTTCTTAACAGGCCTCAGTGATAGTGTAGAATGGACCTTATGTGACAACCTGCATAAACAACTGGCAGCGTGTTCCTTGAAAGGCAGTTAACAATGACAGTGTGTTCACATCATTTAATTAGGCAAAACAGTACAAATTAAATATTCACTTGGCAGCAAATGAATATACCAAATGACAATCAGGGAGTCGACAGATTTGTTTGTGATAAGAATTCACGTGATACCAATGAAGCAAGTCTATGATTACAATTCTCCCCTTCGCATTGCGTCTTGGTAGGCACTTCCATGCTTTTGTTCTGGAGCTAGTTTGATGAGATCATCTATCCTCAGGATAGTGATTGCAGCTTCTGTGGCGAACTTGAGAGACTTTATTTTGGATATGGCCGGTTCTAAGACTCCAGCCTTCTTATTGTCTCGCACCACTCCCTCAATTAGGTCCAGGCCAATCCTAGCAGACAGATAAAACATTTACAGTAACAATCCTAGCAGACAGACAACACATTTACAGTAACAATCCTAGCACAGACAAAACATTTACAGTAACAATCCTAGCAGACAGACAGACAATCATTTACAGTAACAACCGGAAAAACAAGTAAGGTTTTGAAAATCCACATATGCTTAAAGGAGACTCCCTCTACAACATAATTTAATATGTTATAATATGGTTAAATACAAGCATTTCCATGTAAAAAATCATCTTAATTAGTGAGTTATTAGCCAAAAGGTAACTCGGAAATCCAAGATTTCCGGAAATTGCCGATGTCTAATGATGTGAGGGGCGTGATTACGTCTGCGACGTCAGATTAGGCATCTCTCGCATTTTGCTTATAGAAACAGATAGCAGGTAGTTGAGTGTTTCTTTATATTAGTGGTTATAGTGATGGAAATAGACTTTGCAGAGGTTGATTTCAGAGTAAACAATGTCAATCCACACCTGTACGAGCCATTAGTAAACTGTGGAGACGAACAGTGAAACGATATTTAAAGATATAGGCTATAATGATGATGGGAGACAACTGCACCTACCATTTGAGATGGACCCGGTCTGCTTTTGTTTGTGACGTGTTGTGGTAGGCTCTGAGTTTGGCTACCAGATCTGTGGAATCTTGAGCTGCATTAACTGACAGCTGTTTCGGTATCACCAGTAAAGATTTGGCAAATTCAGCTATAGCCAGTTGTTCTCTTGATGCCTGGAAAATGTACACATTTACTATTTTGTCTAGCAAATAAAATAATTAAATTACAAGTAATTTAATGCTTGTTAATGATATTTGTTGTTTCAGTACTATATATAGGATATTACACAATGTTCTATTTGATATCAACTTTATGTCCCAAGTGAAAGACTTTTATTGCACAAGCTTCAGCGAGTGCAAATAAAATAATTTCACGAGGGACATAAAGTTGATATTAAATAGAACATTGTGTAATATCATATTTATTGCCACAAATGAAATTTAAGAAATAAGGCCTTTTATTTTTTATAAATTGGTTCACAGATCTGCCGAAAAAAATGGAAAAATTAGAATTTTTAAAAACATTTTATTATTATTTTTATTTTTTACATTTCTTACCATTTATGTTCTTTCATGCGAATACTAAAATGATCTATAGCTGAAGGTTTGTGTTCATTCAGAGTGGTCAGGTGATTTTTGTGGTTACACATATATTTTAACTAATAAATCAACATATATCTAGATCTATGATGGGTTTCTTCCATTTTGGACAGGTGATATGGTCACTCATAATAATATTGTGGAAATGTAGTATTATATTGATGCGTATCACTATGAATACACAGGTGGACTGTTTCATGACAATTCAGTATTTAATGCTTAAAATATGCAAGTTGACAGATTGTGCAACAATGTCATGTGTGTGTATTATGATTGTGAAACATTTAATGCGATTGTTAAACAGGTGACCCATAATTAGTGGGGCGAAGATTCCCCATAAAAAAACACAATAAAATGAACTTGTTACACATTAATCTTTAATGGTGAGTGAGTGAATAAATAGGGAATCTTTCACCCATTTGCGACGATGTACGATATATACAAAACCATTAATTATAAACCAACCAAAAACTGAATTCACTACATAATAATGATTTGTTTTCCGAAATAATGTAACCAATAAGTAAATAAATTAAAATTATATGACAACCAGTGTATAACAGCTACACTGTGTTGTCAGCCGAGCATGGCTCCCACTAATACTGGGAGCAATCAAAACGATCCTATCGCTTTAAAACACAAGCTCGACTGGTGCTTCCACGCGTTTCTACACACGTGGTCGCACCGTGCACGCGCTATTGGTGTGTTTGGGCGAATCGACCTTTTCTTCTGAACAATTAGTGTAGGAAATATTGTATCTCACATTTTTTGTCTAGGTATTAAAGTTATCATTTGTAATGTTCAGAAAGTATGTTGTCTCTGGGATGGATGATGTGATCATCTGGATGACACCGCTTATCACTGTATTGCCTCTTTTTATTATTTTTTACTCCAGCTGCCTACATTTATCTAATTGATCCATGAAAATTATGAAAATCCATTAAATCTATCTGCCAATTTTATTTTCCATCCTCCTCCGACATCAGAGTTCCCTCGAAAAAAAACTGTGGACCAATTTATTAAAATAAAAGGGCTAAGTATGCCTAAAATGTACATGTTTCTGATCAAAGGTAATCAAATTCTATGTTGAGACAGGCAAATTTGTGACGTCACAATGAATCGACAACGTCGATCATTTGTCTGTATGAAATCTACATAGGACGTATCATTTCGATACCTTAATTAATGTATATAGACAATTAGAGAATAACCCACGAGTGATTACGGTAAATATGTCGAGTGAAAGTTTCAGTTCCGAGGACATATAAACATTAATTTCACGAGGGACATATTTTCTGTAATCACTCGAATCAAGTGGGTTATTCTAATTATTCAATATAATAATTTTAATGAAATAAACCATTGAGTTCGCCGGCCAAAATGTTGTGGCTACGAGTGTAAAATGAGTGTAAATATTTACCAGTGATGTTGCAAAGTTCTCCAGGTAGATGGACAGAGCTGCTTCCACAGCACCACCTCCTGCCACCACAGACTTGGACTCCAGCACTCGCCGCACCACACACAGCGCGTCATGCACCGACCGCTCCATCTCATCACACATAAAGTCATTAGCCCCTCGCAGGATGATGGAGGCAGATGTCCGAGCTTTTGGTCTGGAAAGGATAAGGGAAATGTTAAATGATGAGAAACCTATTTATTACATAAATGCAGTGAAAATAACTAACTGGACAACGGCCTCTGAAGTCTCATGAGGACAGGACATTGAACCAGTTCAGTGACATCGTCACGTCACAGGCACATCACAGGTAACATCACGTTACGGTTGAGGGAAGGGGAATGAAGTAAACTAATACCTGACTAAATAATGAAAGTTATGTATATTCAGACCTATCAACCCCACTAATGGTTTCGCAGTAAAAAATAAACGTTACTATTCACATATGCACGTGTTCACCGTGCTGTATCAGTGTTCAAGCGATATCTAGCCTTTCCAACATAAACACGCCTTTCAGGATTTTTCAGATTGCACGAATTGGCAACATAGTTCCTTACATTTGTAACAATTTCTATAGAAATCTAGCATTATAGAACTTGATTTTGATGCCATGATTTAAAACAGTTAACAACAGGCTCAGATAATGGTATTGGTGCTTTGCACCTGACTATTATCTGAGCCTGTCGACAACGAGAAACGGTCTCCTAGGTCGTTAACTATATAATAATTAGCCTTACCATCCGACAACTAGCCTTACCCTCTGATAATTAGCAGCTCATCATCACAGATTCTTTCTGTGGTCACCTCATCTGCGTGGCCCAGCATGGATGTTTCAAATGTCTCCTCTCCCTCCAGGTTGGCAAGGGTCATCAAGAAGGTGGCTGTGACAGAAATAAAACTTAGGGATTCAAAACTTAATTAAAATACAAACAAAAATCACACATGTCAGGGAATATAATCTACTATTTGAACAATTTTGGCTTTGACAAGGGGACCATAATATCATTAAATAATGTACATGCCTAGTCGTCTTTCCTTTTGATATTTCTGATACAAGACATACCTCCAGTGGCCTTGGCAATCCTCTTCAGATCTGGCTTCTTACAACGCCGCACTGCCATGGCTCCACACTCCACAAAGTACTTCAAACACAGGTCGTCAATACCTCCAGTTGTCAGGATGACGTTGGCACCCGCAGCGATAATCTTGTGAATCTTCTCCTTTGTAATGTCAGACTCCCTACATGGATTTATAATAATGTATAATTACATACATGTGAAATAATATTATCCTGACAGAATTAAATTTAAATATGTGCCTGATAAATTTGGAGAGAAAAGGGGTTTTCTTAGTACAGTGTATCAGGGTTTTTGTTAAGAAAAGACTATATTGAAAGTAGGGGTGACCATAACATTTTGTCATCATTAACAAATTAATGGTAATGGAATTTGCAATCATAAAAACATGACCATGGATATGTAAAGCATACTAGTATCTCCAATGAATATATAACTATTCTTCCAAGTACATGGATTGATGTTTTTTTGTGCTACGAAAATACAATCTAGTTTAGAGATGTAGCCCTTTCGTGGTAGGACTCGCACATGCGCATAAAAGGCTTTTTAAGCTACCGGATATAGATGACACCATTTAGATGTTGTTCGACGTTGCTTCCATACTTTCCTAAAAATAGTAGCAAATGTTCAGCTTGTTATATGATCGCAAACAGCGTCTTTTATATAGCGGCATACCACATGCTGTTATGCCAGGGTTCCTGCACCTATCAGCCAATCAAACTTGAGACCCTTTAAAGACTTTTCAAGAACAAAAATCAGAAAATTTAAGACCTATTCTGTATTATCATGTGTGGCAAATTAAACATAAAATGTTCATTATATGTTTGGAGAATCCATGAAAAAAACACATTGAAAAATGGGGGACAAAAATTCTAAATAAGTCCATTACTAGAAAATATAGTTAATACACACAGTTATCTGCCCCTGATGCGCAACTATAACGTATAGATCATTTAGTTTATGGTCAATTTTTTCCACTTTCACTCGTATAAAAATGTACCATAGATGCAGAATGCATAATTTAATAACCAGACTGAACAGATTTAATGGGCCTATGACCCACGATACACGGTATATACTAGTAGAAGGGCCACACTTGTATTCTGAATACAGATACAGTTGAAAAGTCCGATTCAGAAATGAAAAAATCAGAATAAAACATTTTGTTTTGTAAACTTGTATTATAAACGTCGCAAGTCGGCTTATTTTCGATCTAGCTATCGCGACCAAGACACAACATCTATTATATACGACGGTATAGCCTCAAAACTCCTGTTTTCATTGATTTAAATGGGCAGGTGGAAGACGGTCAATGACGTCAGACATGTATACACGTATTTGGCAGCCCGAGGGTTAATTGTAAGCCAGTGTACAAAGAACAGCATCTAATCACCTCTGTCTGATGGCGTCCAGCTTCTCTGGGTCTTCCACCAACACCTGGATGCCAAGGTGCATTTTGGATTTCTGGAGACTGAAGTCCAGACAAGCTATCTTCGCATTGACTACCTTCTTCTTCATGGCTAATAAGAAAAAGAGAATTCATTAAAAGGACACGACCAATGATCATTGCAGCCGTAAAACAAATATGAATCCACTATTTTCACAGAACACGCATTTATAACTTAGCTGATACTTATTAGTAAAACAGTTAAGTTCTATTTTGCGCAGTGACAACAAAATACATGTGTAAAATTAACGAAGTTTATTTTACATGATTGGCATAGAATGGGGGCTGGCTCGGTTGTATATATTAAAGTTTTTCTTCTTTAATACTATATATAATGGTAATCTGGCTGGCTCCAATTCGTTAGCCATTGAGCGAGACTCAAGATCGGAAAAATACTTTGAGTAAGTATTTTGAGTAAGTATTATTTTATGGAACAGGCAAATAGGCTGAATTTGCACATGTGAAGAAGATCATCAGCTCGTGCAAATCAAGCCTTTTTAACCCATCCTTCGGATTGACTTATTTTTACTTGCCGTAGCATTTTTTACACCAGCATAGCAAAACTCAACCCAGCATAGCAAATTACGCTCAAAACGTAGCAGTTGGCAACTCTGACTTACTATCACATATCATGTGACACAATCTAAGTGACGTATTTGATCTCAATAAAGTAAGACCTACCCTGTGAGGCTACAGTACAGTTTAGTGCATATCCATTGATGAGCACAGATTCCTTGCTACTCTTCCCATGAGCCTTGAGGACATTGATGGCTTTGATTGGATAGCGGTGACCTCCCTTTCCATCAGAAGTCTTGATTAAATATGCTGCATCCACACACATGTTGGCAAAAAAGTCAGATTCACTGACAAGTCAAGGAATAAATAGTGCCCATAATGTTATTAGAATATTTTATATTTACCTAACCGTTGTATCTAAAGACACTCGGATAATAATCTCTATTTCCATGAAATATGCAGCTTAGTCATGCCGAATTTAAAGTGACGTACACCAAAATTTAAGTTATAGAGCTGATGATCCTGTACCACATAGTGTGATTGATTCTTTCCAAATGACCTGTTATCGATAACTATGCTAATTTTTCGGGCTTGTTTACACAAACTGTGAACAGCTGATTAACATGACAATGCAATGTTGCTATGCGACTTCATCCAATTGTGAAGTCATGTGCTTATGTTGTTATGTGACACTATCCAATTGCGACATCATGTGCTTGAAACGATGAAGATGAAGTCATGAATGAATGGCCATTTTCAAAACGAACGATTTGTTTAACAGTGTATTTCGATGGGTTTGCGGGGCATTTCATGCCTGAAAGTTATTCTTGCTAATAATGAACTATATATTATATATGACCAATAATAAAAATGGGCATAGGTGAAATCTCCCAAGTGTACGAGTCCTTTTAAGTATATACACCTGATAGATAGGAAGGCCTGTACCAGTCTGAGCCAGAAACCACTAACCATTGGCTATAGGACTAGCGTTAATATCAAACCCTGCCATTGAATGGTATTTCTACAATTAATGACAAGAAACATAGTTGTAATGAATGGGAAGCTGCTAACAGCAGGGGTAGAAAGAAGTGTAAATTTCCAGACAGCCAGGAGGGCACTCTATTCTGGAAACTAGAGTGCCCTCCTAAACATCTGAGGGCCCTTATTTTAATGCAAATTTAAAATTGTAATAAAAAAAAACTTGATAAATCTTTCTTGGCAATAATTATAACAGAAAAGAACATTATGTGTGTTGTTATGTATATGTGTGCGCTACAAACTTTGATTTGTTTATATTTAGCAGAAAATCAATAGGGCCAAACAGACACGCTAGAAATGAAGTTGGCGTGCCAGACAATGATTTTAAGTGCCCTTGGCCCACGGGTAGGTGTTATTTCTACCCTTGTAACAGTAACGTCCAGTAAAAGATACGCTCCGATAATCTTGCTGGACATGCTGGTCTTGGCGACATTGACAAGGCAATCTCTCCCTAGCTCTTCCACACTAATTGTCAGATGCTCTTGAATATATTTCACTGCTTCTCTGCAATGACACAAAGGAAGGAAACAAACACTATTACATGTGCAGAAATGAAATAACCAGAAGTAATACACCATGCAAAGTTAGGATATAAATAGGAGTGATGTAGTAGGTTACATCCCTTTGCGTTTCGACATCGTGAACTACTGATTACCCATTTGTTCTTTCCAGACACCAAATTGAGGGTCAGTATCTTTATCAGGTCAGGGACGATAGTCCTTTTAGGGACGGGCGTCCCTCGAAGGACGCTAGGTTTTTGTCAGCTGTCGGCTGGCTATGCACAAGTTTTTCGCAAACAACGTAGCTAAATACTTTTATATAAAGTCTGTGTCGATTTGTTGCTGATAAACAATCATGTTGAAGATAGAAAATACTAATTTGAACTCTGGAAAGACAACCTATTTCGCAATCGTAAACAACCGCAGATCAAGTTACCACTACTGTAATTTGAAATACTTCATAAATATGGTTATGACGGCAGTCATACAAGTACATGCATCCTTGAAAACAATATTATGTGCATAATTTTCCAACTCACCATTTCAATTTTCCATGGCATTTAACAAAGATATTCATACAAATGTAGTCAGGGTTATGAATGCAAAATTATATATTACTAGTCCAACAAACGTAGACCCTATGGATATTTGTAAAAATAAATGTTTTATTATAGTTTGTAAAAACAAGTTTATATTGACTGGTTACACTGTTAGGGAACTCAGACACAGTAAGAAGTGTTTCTTTAGGAAAAATGCTTGTTTCTTTAGGAAAAATGCTACTGTTTCTTTTCAAATTATATCAGTTTCTTTACAATGGAACACAGGGCTGTCGAGGTTTCTGCAGAAGAAAATGGTAACCGTTTACATTTTCACAAAATAAGTCTTCATTTTATAACATACACATAATATATATTGAGTTGCATCAGCTTTATCTCTCCATCTACTACAGCTAATTAGCATTTCAATACTTTATGACGGAAACTGGCTAAAAGAGTCTATTTTATGGTTTTAACTTAATCTGAAATACCTATTATCACCAAAAGAACAAATCTATAGTGAACGGTTATGATTATATATATAGTCTTAAATTAAGATTAATGTAACAGTTTCTTAACAATATTGATCGTCAAGAAACTGTTACATTAATCATTAATATGCAAATAATCTTAATTTAAGACTATTATACAAGTATAAAACATAATCATAACCGTTCACTATTGATATGTATTTGTTCTTTTGGTGATAATAGGTATTTCTGATTAAGTTAAAACCATAAGGTCATAAAGTATTGAATTTCCACCAGTTTATTATAGTGCTAGTTCACTTAGAATATCATGTCGCAGATAGTACAACGATGACACATTATACAGATTCCCGAGCTGGCCAGTCCTTGCTTTACCCCTTTAATGCTGAGCGCCAAGCAGGGAAACAACAAGTACCACCCTTTAACGTCTTTTGGTATGACGCGACCGGGGATCGATTGGTTGGTTGGTTGGTTTGGGGTGAGTGAATATAGAGTTTAACGTCGCTGCGGGAATCTTTCACCCATTTGCGACGATTGGTTTGGGGTTTAAAGTCACTTTCTAGAATATTTCACTAATATCATGACTTGCATGTATATGTACTGCTTGACTAGTCTGGATTTCCACCAGTTTTTATAGTAGTCCGGCAGCCAAACCCAGTTTTTGGCCTGAACCTGGAATTGAGGTCTACCTAAGGTGTTTTTTTTTTTTATGATTATTACCAAGGAAGGTCCCCTTAACAATAATCCACTTGATGCCACCTTGAAAAAGTAGAGCTTTTTAAAAAAATTATTGCAATTTTAAATTTTAATTAATTCTGTGGACCTCGATTATCCAGCCAACATAATATATGTAAGTTATATATTATAAAATTATTAATTTATAGCATTGTGCTATAAACATACTAAAATAATATTTATAGATGTATAATAATGTTTGACTTTTTATTAATATTGTTTAAAATGGATAATAATATTGGCTGGATAATCCAGGTTTATATCTTATCCCAAGTTTATGTTATGGCAAATTATGAATATAAATTAACTTATTGGCATTTACAGGTATTTATTAACAAAAGGTTACTTTAATAAATGCTCATATTATAGTTTAGTGTAGTGTATTGTAGCCTTGGAGTTAACAGATTTAGCCAGTTCA
>JAVCKX010132842.1:0-18066 GCA_034780695.1 Lepetodrilus gordensis
ATTTAAATCCTTCTGCTTGGATATTTAGTAATTTCCATTTTTAAAGGCAAAATTTTCTTACTTAGATTTTTTTCCACAGGACTGTAATTAATAAAATTCTCTTATTTGTAAATATTAATGTCATAGATGTAGCCAAGAAATACTATAAATGCAAATGCTTGGCACATTAAAGTTTGATGGTATTCCAATAATTGACAACTTTATTATAGATTTAGATCCAGATTTATGTGACCCGAAATGAACTCTTACATTTTACTTTTAAATAAACAGGGATAAATGCTCGCCGCTCACTGTGATCTGAGATAAATGTGACTGTTATGTTCACATTCATCATTATTCCCCTAGCACGCTTAGGCATCTTCAACCCAACATAAACCAGGACAACCACTTGGGTTATAATACTTTTATTACCTGAGTGAATTTGGCATACAAAACTGCAGGCAATCGTATTTCCTCAACTTTAATGCTATTAATCCTTCTGGTCCTGGTGGCGTAGTAGTGCATTCTGCACGGGCTTGACAAATTCTTGATGAGTCCATTTTTTTTATGACCAGTTTCAACGGACCTTGATCCATTGATGATAAAACTGTTGCTGTGTTATTGCCATTACAGAAAAACTAATTGCAAATCTATGAATGTGTGAGACGAGTTTCAATCCAGAGGTATTTTGGAATTTTAGTGTCCTGTTGTTTAATGCTTTTACCCTCACCAACTGAAATTGATGGAAATAAGTCCACCTTCAGCAGGAGGCAAACCTGCTACGGCCATATTGTTTTTCTTCCACCAAACGTGAAGTCCAGCGGTTGTTTGCAAGCTGCAAGTGACACTGGCCATTCGCGGAAGAAAATAAATACATTTTGGCGTTGTTGGCCTTTCAGGAGTTCTAACCTTTGTCTTTGTGATTTCTCAAATACTGGCCAGCCAGTATACACAAGTCTTGTATATTTGATTAAAATGTCCGCGTCCTTGGCGGCTCTGGGATTTGAGGGATCGCTTTATTGTGTTAATGAATGATCTGCACATTCTTTGTTGATCTTGAATTAAAGAAAATATTTTCGTAGAAATGGCAATATTTATAATATAAAAATAATATTGAACTTCACTTTGTTATGATATTGTTCATCACAGCGCAATGAAATACCATTTAGACATTTTTCTGATTATACTATTTACGCATATAGTAACATATCCATTCATAAGACGCCATTCAGTGGTTTATGTGAAGGGAACTAATGTGTGAATGTGCTAATGGCTGTAGTGGTAAAGGAAACCATAATGTAGGTACAAAGTTTGAGGTACAAATGGAACATTAACGACTTTGTACAATCAAAAAGCAAAGAGCAGAGACTGAATTGTGATGAATACACACAGATAACAAAGGAAGTCTGATATCTACATTCATTGTCCTACAGCCTAAACCATGGCAAGGAATCTCATGCTAATAGTATCTCAGCTGGTGGTAGCGTGCTCGATTCCAGATCATACATTTTTATGTCCCACCTCTGTTTCGTTTTCAATCCACACCATTCACGTCATTTGTCGGATCTTTTTTTTTGCATGGGCAGTAGTGACCAGTTCTATTGCAGATAATCGTAAACGGTTCCTTTTGTATTTGTCTCATAAAGGTTAGCAGTTTAGTACGAGACGGGTGAATTGGCGAACCTTGGGAGAGATGCACACAGGGTGTCCTTATCGGGGGTGAGGCGGGGTCTCATTGAAACCCAACAACCTGTGGGTCAATTTATGTCTTCCAGTACAGTTAATGTCGTACCTATTGATTAACCTATCGCCCATTGTGACCCAGGATGACCTCACCTCGCACATTCCGACCTCAGCGAAATTCTCATTTGACAGCAATTTTACAGTGACTTGTCATAACTGTGAGTGATATCCAATTGACAGTGAAACCTGCCCCCTGGTGGAGCAAACCATTAGTCTTCAAGCATTAAACTAACCCCGAATGACGATACGGTCATAAATTTGTCCCAGCAGCATATATAATTATTGTTAATAAATGATCTCAAAAGTTTGTATTAATCTCCATGAGATTGCATTACCGGTTTATTTCTACTTTGTTTGATGTCGTAGATTGACACATAGAAAGGTTTTACATGAAAATGTTGTAAATCATAAATTA
Organism: Lepetodrilus gordensis; assembly: GCA_034780695.1. Classification (NCBI taxonomy): domain Eukaryota; kingdom Metazoa; phylum Mollusca; class Gastropoda; order Lepetellida; family Lepetodrilidae; genus Lepetodrilus; species Lepetodrilus gordensis. The sequence continues at coordinate 2,138 of JAVCKX010132842.1, forward strand.
TTAACTTGGCTCATGAAAAGAGGTGCTATGACATTAATGTTTACATAGTAATTAAGCTTTCATTTAATAGCAATAATAATTGATTAATATTATTCTACTTTTCCTGTTTTGGTCCATTTTTGGTGAAATTATGCTATATTTAGATAAAACCTGATGGAGTGTTGACAGACTAGGGGAATGTGAAAACACAGATGGTAGCAGTTATTTTCACTCAGAAAGTACATGTCTGGAGGGTCTAACTTTTCAATGGTAGAGCCGAGTTTCACATACATGAGTAGTGATAACACTAAGCTTTTTGCACGTTTTCCTCCATCTAATATCATTCCACCTGAACTGTTAGAAACTGCATAGAACCATAACCCTATGAATTCTTTATGTTTGTGTATTTTTAGCAACTTTGAAAATATATATTATTATATCAACGATGATATATATGCAGCCTACAATATTTAATCCTACTATTCATGTGTTTCTTTGTCAACCTCTGCACATTCTCGCGTACACGGGAGCTCGTAAATCAACTGTCTGTAGGATTTGAGTGCATTAATTATTTATCCCAGGTAACAGTGAACAGATGACACGCCACCATTCCGCGTGACCTATTGTGTCTTGGCTGGCTCCCAACAGGGTCCGGCATGGTGACATAATACCTGCCTTGCGTCTTCCATGTACAGATTTCACTGGGCCCCGGATTAACATATGTCGGGACACTATGACCATATGATCAGTCAATTACCTGAGAGAGGGGAAGCGACGATAGTCCCATCAGTCATCCTTTAATACGCCGTACGTTTACACCTATAGCGAAAAATACCTTCAAGCTATACCCCTTGTCACTGAGACCTCGGTACGTTTGTCACAGAGGCATACTGTACATGTCACAGAAGTCATTAGCAACATATAAACCGCACCTATCAGGAGGTTAGCGCCTTTCGCAAGAAATTAATTAATAAATGTAACTCTTGTGTTGCAATAGAAATTTATGAAATGTATTATTTCAGGAGGTTAGTTCCTTTCAATATAAATTAATTATAAATTAATTCTTGTGTTGCAATAGAAATTTGTGTAATTAATTTGATAAGATTTTTGTTTTGTTTTACGTATTCGGTTAAATGACATTGAATGATTGGTACTGACTACATATTAAGCTCAGCTTCGCTATTTCTATTTAACAACATGAAGTACACACATGAGCTAAAACGTAGTGTTATTTTTTCAAATACACAGTTTCTATGACACAAAGAGTTACCGTTGTACAGTGTGTGTATACTGTTACTCGACTTGCCCGGAAGAATGGGCCGTATTTGTTGCCCGTCTATTGTGTTGGTCTACAGGTGATAAAGCAACCTCCAGCCATCGTTACACAGGTAGGCTTAAGCTCAGGTAACGCTAGCTATCGCCATGCTAGCAGGGTCTGAGTCCTATTATCTGCATTGGGCTAGGAACGTAGCAGGCCTTGTATCATGTCCCAGGTCTCGATCCAAGATTGCACTTACATAATGGCAGTTCTAGTCTTCACGTCATACTCTCATTTATCATACAGCGGTATGTTTTTATGTACTTTGGGCACTTTTAGAAGCAATGACATGCAATGACATTTTACAGTTCTAGCATTTCTTGAAAAGATATTTGATATTGTTCCACTAGGAAACTTGAGAGTTTTGTCACTGGATTTGTTCACTTTTGATTTAGTACTGGTGATATGTGTGTCGGACTACCAATCCAAAGGTTCAAGTTTGAATTCCACTTGGGGGGTTCTGTTATATGTCCCATGGTGGCAAACCAGTTTCACATGCATTAGAAGAATTTGATACAATGTCCCAGACAAAGTCTGTATACATAGCATGCAGTTAATTGGTTAAACTTTAAACAGCTGTGGCTCATAGGCCTTACCTTTAACAACAACATAACGATGTAATGAGCTAACTGTTGAAACTGATTTGCTGGGTAATTCATATTAAAATAGCCAGATAAGTTATCACGCTATCCTTGAAGTGCCTTCTACTAGACCTAGTGATTCACAGACTGGAAAGTTACATTGACATGGTATAAGAGACCATGCCCAAGGAAATCATAAGCACCCAATGACATCTGTTAGAATGCTTTATACTTGCCCATAAGCTAAAGAACCAACCATTTGCTCTCGGAACATCCAAAATATACATCGGTACATCACTTGCTAGTTCTAAATATAGAGCCATGACAGGTGCCTTCAGCCTAAATATTCCAGACTACTTGTTCATTTGCATAAGTTTTCTACCCTGAGGAGATGTCCAGGGCAAATCATTCTTGAAATTCTAACCTGTATCCCCCCTCCCCAAGTTGGCAGGGTCTGGAAACCTTATGGCTCTGAGCTGGGAGACTATTGTAAGAGCACTCTTTTGTTTGGGAGATTAATTGCCACAAGTCCATGGACAGACCCTACAGTCACTGCTGCTGGGCTGCCATGGTCAAGTCTGTTGGCTTTCAATAAATATTTATGTGTTTTCTGAAAAAGAAGAAAATGTCAATGTCAAAAGAACTTAGCTGAAATTGAAACTAGCAACAGTAAGTTAATTATTGAGATTGCCATTGTGTTTTTTTAAAACTCTTTTTCTTACAGTTCATTTGTTCCTGTCTCTGCAGATGTTCATGTCCAGCAGAAGCATGGGGATATTTCGTACTTGAGAATCACGATGCAATTATTTCTGAAATGCGGGGTGGATCTGGAATTAGTTACAAACATATAGGCCTGCTAACATACATAAGCTGTTTCCAATGTACTAAATTCAGATCTCCAAAATAAACATGGCCCCGGCTCATGGCGTGAGCAGAGCATTCACATGGCTGATTTAAACATAATTAAACTAAACACTTGTTCAAAGCACATGGGAGGCTCTGGTGTGCATCCATCATTGCACTCTTAAAACAAAATCTGTCAATGGACTGAAAGACAAGCTAAAGACTTGATACTCCAATTCACATGATGTTAATTTAATTGAGATCAATTTCACATGTGTCGGGATTTCTTACACCCTAGAAACTAGTCATCCCCACCCCCTTCTGATGTCATTGATGGCGGCCTCATGCATGGGTGGACCCACCCAGGGGAGCTAATGGGTGGACTAGGCCACATGGCACAGCTCTGGTCGACACCTCCAGGGTCATCAGGACTGGACAATCTCTTTGCTTCTAGTTACCAATTAGTCCTTTTGTCAGTTTGTCGCCTCCAGTTCCCTGCTCACTGGACCGAGTTTTCAAATTTCTCACCTGACCTGTCCAGTCCGAAGGAGGCATAGGCTGATTTGATGTGGATAAAGGCCACCATATTGGACTTCCTGTGGAAGTTGGTGTTAAGTGGTCATATTTTGCTCCTGGCTTTGAATCCCGCATTAGGCTTTGCAGGCTGGTTATCCTTAGTGTCAGCTATTTACCTGAATACCAGAATACCCAAATACCATTGACCAATATTTTATCTGGCTTTTATCATCTTGTTTTTGTTTTCTTTTACGACCGAATTTGCCCCCGAGAAGCTTCTTATATATTGTATGGACATGTTGAAATCATTTTAACTTGATTGTTTAAAACCTCCAACTGAACTATCCCTTTGAAGTCAGGGTGTCTTATCCGAAAATTGCACTTAGAAATTATAATCTCAATTCCCTGACCTCCTGACCTTTCATGTACAGCAGTAATATTAGTCTCCTCTTGTGCGGTATTGAAAGGAAGGATTGTGTTGAAAGGAAGGATTGCAAAGAAGTGCCTGGATAGTCAGTCTGTGATTATGCCATATGCAAAGCCAGCTTTTGTTGAATAGCTGAACATAATACATATTTCTCTTCTCCTCTTCCACTGCATTGCGTTCGGTTAATGGCTTCCAAGGTATTGGCTTTGCAATAAGTACCTTCTGATGACGAGTACATTTGAATGGTTATGGCATCACTCAGTACGTTATTCATCATATTTATAGTCACTTTCATAACCCACATTGAATAGGAAATTCCTGTTCCTTTTGTTGTCTTGTCTGGTGTATTATATGTTTTAGAAATAAGTGTGAAAAGATTAAAACTGGCTTCTTGAAAACGAATGTGATGATCTTTTGTTTAATAATTGTTGATCTTAATGTTGCGGATTGATTGTCAATCAATCCGCATGTTTGAATGGTAAAAAAAGTAATCGATGTCTGATAGTGTGGGTGTTTATACGAAGTGTGTGAATGTACAAAGTGTGTGAATGTCCAGCCTCCCATTTCCACTAAGCCTCCAGTTGTAAGTCACATCCTCATTAGATGCCTGGAGACTGCTTCAGTGTAATCATCAGTGTTTGTATGACACGTTTTCATGACTTCATAGATCATGCCAGAGGTGCATAGGTGCGGGTTTTCGAGGTGTAATTGATGGAGGTACATCATTTCCTGTGGCTGCAGTATACAAGTGATTCTAGCACCTGATAGCTGGCTCTTCATGGTCTGGCCGAACTGCAGTCTAAGTTAATTCACACTGAAAATACGCTTGTAATTGCTGTTGATGAAGCCGAGATAAAATTGTATATGTTTTCGCCACCATTCCTGTTTGTTGATAAGCAGTGTCACACCAAGTTAAACATTGGGGCATTGTGTCCACAGGACCTGCCCAGCTGTGTCGGGTTTTGTAGAAGCAGCTGCAGCCAATAATGCCCAGGCCATATGACAATTGTCAAAAGTGTGTCGTGATGGGTTTGACACCGACACCCACTCGCACCATTAACATAACTCAACACCAGCAATGTCCCGAACATGCAAAGTCTCTCACAAATACTTGGAAGGTCTTTCTGGGTGGCTGGCTTGCTGACCAGGGCTGGCCAACATAATTGACCTTTCTTTGTGAGCGTATGCAAATGAGATTTGAAGCACACGGCCGAGTATATATACACATTTTACCTGATCGGAACTGGACAAACACAATATGTAAACATCCATCAAGTCGGAGTGAAGTGGTGGTGAGGGTGGGCAGCCTGTTGGTGGAGGTTCTGATGGGCAGGGGAAGGATGCTCACCTTTGTAACACGCTCAGGGCATAAAGATCAGCAATTACTGGATCCATTTGGATAGATTTATGGCAGCAGGATGGCAAAAGTAGCTCCACATGTCAGGAAGAATTTATTCACATGGCAAAGAATTCCAAAATCTTTTAACAACGTGGTGCCAAGAAATTTGGGGATTTCAGCAAATATTGTTTTGGTTATTTGGCGTTATAATTTTTGTTACAGAGTCGGTAGTACTGATCTGCACTCTGTGACCCTTTCAATTCACACCCTGTTCCTGTGAATGAAGTATTGCTTTTCATGTCGTAAATATCTCAGTTTCCGTCATTGCATAACTGACAATAAAGGACACTATCAGCGATCTGGATGTTGTATTACATAAGATCTCCTCAGCACACTATTCCAGCTGGTGCTGGTGATTGTCCAGATAGTGAAGCTAAGCAGGTATATAGTCTCATTAGAGATAAGACCTGGACATACCATGTAGCATCACATCTGATCTCTCTCCCCCAGCCTCTTGTAGGGGTGTACAGAGATCCTCCCTCCCAGCAGGGGCAGATAAATCAATGCATCTGGCAATGTAAAGACGCACAGCCTTAATTAGCATCAATTACTCTCCACAATTTGATGCTCCAGATGATTAACACCCCAAGATTGCTCCCAGTGTATCCCCCTTAATGTTGCCTTTTGGTTGGGTCCTTTCATCTCCCTATCTGGTCAACATTTACAGTTAAACTGGCCAATGGTCCCGAGATTTACGGCCTGTCATGTCCCACTGAAAATGGCAGCTCATGAGATGATGTCTTGCAATCACATTGTTAACCATTGTCCACTTGCGGCATGCTTTCATCAAGGCCTTCTCCCAACATATTGGACCTCTTTTTGGCCATTGTTCTTCTCTGCAGGTCAAGTACACCACAATATAAAAACATTATTTCTGTTCCTTCATTTAGTGCCACACAGCTTTAGTTCTGTTTAATGGGCGCTATAAAAATAGAATTAAACTTTATTGAATATTGATTCCTCAATCATTCGAAGTTCATTCAAAGTCTGATAATCGATAGCAGCAAATGTTATGGATTTGTTTCTAACGGACACTTTCAGAGGTATAATTGTATTATTTCTGATAAATGGATTATCTGGAGGATGCTTTGAGATCAGTATAGATGACTGACCAAGCACATAAATCCATCTCATAAGCACAGATCCACTTCACATGTCTCGTGGCTCCGGTCATAAATTTGATCAAGTCCACTGACAGACTTATTAGGAATTGGCTCCAGCTGAGAAATGAAAACCTGATCAGTTTGAACCAGCGGTCCCTTGATGCATTAATAGTTTATGATAAGGCATAAATATTGCTCAAATTTATATTATTCATTGCAATTTAATATGCACTAAAAAATTATTTCTTTTTTTAGGGAGATTATATTTTTTAAACAAAAATTATTTCTGGAAACATTTACTAGCACAACTTGTCTACAGCTTTGAAACAATACATACCAGTACAAAGAATGTAATTTATTGCATGATAAATTTGCAAAGCAAATAGGGTATTCATTGCTCAAGCATATTATTTTGTGCTAACCAAGGGTCACAAAGTGTTATGTTTGATACACTCTTACAACCTTCATGGAACCTTGAAGTAATTTATTTTTGAGAAATCAATTTCTCAGACTCTGTGATAGTAGTATGTTACAATGAGAGGTATTGAAAACAACATTGCAAGCAAACCAGTATTGGCAATCTTGACAGGTCGGTAGTTACTGAAGCAATCTCGCCCTGCATTGAAATACTCGCCTCTGTAAACTTGCCGAAATCAGACTGCAAGGAATCTTGTTGAAGTACGATCATTTGGGCAGCATCCCTTCAAGAATATATCAATAATTTGAAGATGACGGCTCACAAAGACCAAAAAGTTATCTTGGCCGTGGCCATTTCCATCTTTCCCGTCTACTGGTTTATCCAATGATATTGACGAGGCTCGTTCCTAGGCATGTGATCAATGCGTACACGCCGACCAATTTGGCGACCAAATTTAACAGAAATCTCTTCCTCCGTATAATGTTTACAGATCATTCCCGCTGAACTGTATTTATTGGGCAAGGCAATTCAGCCAAGATTTTCCACACCGGACAAGTGCCGTATAAATTGCACTTGGTATTAATTGAAAGTCTCTAGTTTAAGTGTCGGACATTTTTCATTCTGTCGAGACATACTCGCAAACGAGCCGAAATAACTTTCTTGGTGCCTGGTGGCTTGCTGCACTCCATTGATTTGGTCAGAGGTACGATGGATGATTTTTATTTAAATACAAGCTTCACACAAGCTCGTCTAAGTGAATGATACCTTGCGACCAGGCTTGCTCCTTGATTCAATCAAGGCGGAAGAAAATTAGACTGTCTTTACTGCTTCCAGCTTATCTTGGCTAAGAGGTACAGCAATGCTTTTAGCCCCCAGGCCTAACATAGACATACATTGATCGCAAGCCCATGGCCTCTCAGAATGGTCAAGAGTTGAGACATGATTTACATTAAGGCAATCATTCTAAAGTGATTTCTACTTCTATATTGAAGCTAATGGGATTATTGTAGGCTCAGTCTAACGAGATATGCGTGGAAATAATTGGATTTTTACCACCGTTTGGGAGAGACACTTCAATAAAATCTAATCTTGTTTCCTTTTAAGTAAGTTTCAGACGAAAAACTGATTTGAAACAAAATCTATATCTGTTGATTGATATGTATTTCGAATAAATATATTGTTTCTTATGAATCCTTGTAAGATACTTATTAACATGTCTATGGGGTATATCATTTTGTATTTATTTCATTTGTTCACTTTTGTGAACATGAAAGAAATGTTAATATTATTTCTTCAACAAAAAAACTATCAATTACATGCAGATCTAAATGTATAGAAGGCGGCTTATATCCTGGATACCAAGGTAGTTTCTCAAGAGACTAAACAAAAATATAAGCATTAAACAAGGGACCTTGCAAATTCTGATGACCCTTTCTATGGGGGACATTGTTTAACCAGGCACAGAGCACACAGACATTACTGAAGAGCAAGATTAACACACAGCAACAGATAAGTACATATCTCAACCAAGCTGGGCAAATGTTGAGAGGGTTTTGGTTTCGGGACAGCAGAGTATGGGGGAGGATTAGAGGAAAGTACACAAACATTCACAAGTCTTTAGTCTTAGTCAACATGCCAGAACTGGAGGTGTGAAGCTGGATTCTGCCACGAGAAATGTGAGATCCTGGCTCCCAGATCAGCTTTGTTCCAGGATATGGTGTCATTGCAGTGCCTCAGGTGATTTGTACTATCCCAGAAACCTCAGAGAAACCTCACAGACTTGTTGATGTAATTGTGAGGTATCCTGGCTAGCCAATGGTCTACAGATGTTCTCATAATGTGATACTTGTGAGAAGACAAAAATATGATCCAAGAAACAAGCCTGATTCTATCTATGCATAGTTATTATTAACCATGGTTAATTTAACCCTCTTCCTGCTAAATAAGGACAGGCACTTCTCTTTATTTAGAACATCTCTGGTTGCCTTAAGAGAAGGTTAAGCATATTCATGTATGATTATGTAAACTTATTTGGAATCTACATATAGGGAGTAGAGTTTCTGTACCATTGGCTCAATTGGATCAATACAGCTTATTGGATTTATTGTATACCGTAGTCTTTAAAGGCTCGCCTCTATTGAAACACTCTGGGGAATGCATATTCATATACAAGTACAACACTAACTGATTTACTTCATGATTCAAAATAAATGTTATTACATAATCATAATACATTATTTTATATGTATATATTTGTTGTATATTTTATATAATAAATTCTGAAATTAGTTGAATTTATATGATTAAAGAATGTAAGAAACTAGGTATGATCAAATTGTAATTTGAATTGAGCATGTTTAGTATCGTCCAGTGCTATCTCTGGTGTTTCTAATTTTAGCAGGACTTCAGGTTATCTATTATAAGAGACAAGGATCTTGCCCTCTAGTGATGTTATTACCGACACCATTAAAAAGAAATCTGTTACATTTGTTGAGAAATCCGGTGCATTTATCTTAAGTTTTCTTCCTGATTGAGTTTCATTTGTTCAGGCTCTGCATGTTGTACTATGAAAACATGCATGAGCACGGTCCCCGGTCTCGGTGAGCACGGTCTCAGGTCTCTGATTGGTATTGACATTGCTTTCACTATGATTCCTAGGTGCAGATTTCTATAAATAGTAGTCATGGTTATAAACTTCAGTCTAACTGGATGTACATGCTTTTTGAACATTCCTAAAATTATGAAAGCGATATGTTACTAAGTGCAAGCTTAACGATATATTGTAATGCTAACTAAAATGGATTTTTTTGATAGATCAAGAGAATGTTACTTGAAAGAATACCTTCAGAGGCTCACGATAGGATTATGAAACCCTAGTAAATTCAAACTAATGATAAAGATCTGAAGAGCGATCATGTGTTTACTCTGAGATAGCAGTAATATTCCAAAATCTCTAATTGTCGGGACTCCATAAGAATAAACAGGTCAGTAATCTTCTCATCAAGAAAATATTTCACTGATCAAAAAGATATGGCACAAAGTATAGCATTGGGTTTACAAATTTGAAGTCTTGGGTTTCAGCCGAGCAGTGTTCTCGTATTTGTCAACTTTCCTCTGTCCACTGCCGCAGTCTTATCCTTGATCAAGCATTTTAGTCAAAGCCATTTCTAGTAAATACGTGCACAAAAACCTTCACCCGTTTCTTTGTACAACCTCAACACTATAGGTTCTAGTTCAGTCGGTACTCCGTCGTTGTAAAGAAACTGTTCATTTTGCCAAGTAAACAACTGAAATGCTGCTTTCTTTTGTTGATGTATAACTGGAGCCAAACTGCACATGAGACTCGTGTACCCTTTTGTCAGATCCGCCACTCGCTATTGAATTAGACCAGTAGCCACGGTGAGCCGCGGAAACACGACTGCTTTTCCGTAATCTTCATGAACACTAGGCATGATCGCGGAAATTTGCATGACAGTGCTTGAAACACCTGAGGTCGCGGCACAGGTATGAAGATCACCTGTGGATGCTAATTAAATCCCCGAGTAGTTAACAACATTTCATTGATGAGCATGGCGTTGTGTCATTTCAAAACCTTCTGCGTAGACAGGAATTTGGGTGGGAACTATTTTTACTAGATTGTTAGAGCTTTGTTAAATATTTATTAATTTTGTAAAATTGGTATTTTTTTGTTTTCACTATAATGTTACTGCATTCTTGAGTGTTTTATAGTCGACATATATTATATAAACATGCATGGATGTGTTTCAGTATCCCCCTACTTTTCATGAGTAGCAATTCCACTATTTTTACAGTGAAAATTATTGCACTGCACATCTGGCCCAATTCTTTTTACAATTTTCTCATTCAATATTGAACTCTGTCACACTTCAGACAGAACAGTAACTTTAACGAGGGAATGCAGTTCGACTTTTTTTACGACTCTGTAAGTGCGACTAGCAAGTTTTACTGCGACTACCGAACATAGGTGAAAGGACATAAACGTTATTGAGATTGGAGGCGCCGATTGCCATCAATGGGTCCGAGGTTGTCCGTAGTGTAGGTGTCTTTGTGATGACCTGCTGGTAAGTTCCCCTTCACCAGTAGTGTTCATGTGGACATCTGGTGTGGGGAGAACTCGGAGGATGCAAGGGGATGCAGGAGGATGCGAGAGGATCACTGTGGACTACTTCATGCATAAGCAATGATTGTATTAATTTATGACTGCTCACTTTTGATTAAATATGGCATTGCTGCTGACAAGCAGAAAAGCTGAAATGTCAAAAAATTAATCTCGTCATTCTAAATGGTAATTGCAGAGATAAACTTTGAGATCTTCTTAAACCTGATTTCTTTGAATTGGAATATTTACCACGTATAAATTTGTGTCCTTTATAGGGGGAAAATGTATTAAGGAATCACAAAAATTATTTAAGAAGTATTTCAATCCTGTATTAAAGATGATAATTTGTATGAAAAACTTGTTGTTTGTCCAATAAATTTATTGTATCAAACTATGGTTATCATTATAGTTATGCATTATCTCCAAATCTATGTCTATTGTTTGAATTTTGACAGATATTTAATAAATCTATTTTTCTCCATATGACCAACATTTATTTTATTATTATATTGTTATTTCTGCATTCTGTATTTGAATAAGAGCATTATATAACATTAATTATTCAGATGCATAAACATTTTATTGCACACAGTCATGCAACATTCTTCTGAAGCAGTTACAATCCATTCTGTCCACGTAGCACCAGTGACAGATACCAGCCTGTGTTGTCCTCTTGTCAGCTTCCAAACAAGACAAAAAGACATTAGAATAATATGAGAGCCATACATTATCTTACTGGTGACAGTTAGCCTGATGTTTAGAGTAGACCAGACTGTTTGCTTTTGGTTGTATTGTAGATTATAGCTATAATTGATAACGTTATGTAATTTTCACTGCCCTGTGTAGAATGGCCTCCAACCAGAGAAGTGCTTATGAAATGCTAAATAAATATTGGTGCAGAGACTGAAAGGAATGCAATTTGTTCAGCTGGAGGCAGTGACCAACCCAGTGGCAGGATTATGAACCCTGTTGTCTCTGGATAATATTGTCCAAACAACTGAAGGTGCCCTTATTCTTCCACGTAATTAGACGCTATTCCCCCAAGAACTACTGTCAATATTAGATCAAGGAAGATCATGTGCTTATGGGCACTCACAAGTGAAATTCCCCTGCTTCTTTATGGAGAAAAAGACTCATCTTGTTGTGTGTCGAGTCAACTGGTCAGAAGGTTTCATTTTCAAACACTATTTCTGGGGTTTTCAGTTTGCTTAAACAAGTGTCAGTTCGAAGTGGACATGGCTGTGAACATATGGTAATGAAGCCATAGAGGGCAGCTATTGCTATGCTAAATCATATTGACCAAACTGATGGAAGTGTGTGTTCTTTTATCACGCATGTGTACATTATATCCCAAGTTCTAATAGGCGTTCTAATTAATCCATGCATAAAATGTCAACTTTTAATTAATTCATGTAAAATATTTACAGTAAAGTTTATTAATTTCTATGAATATTTTCTTTGCATAGTTCTAAGAGTAAACACTAATTAATTATAACATCAATAGTTAACTGATAGTTTACAAATGTTTTATGTATCCAAGACTAGTAAAATGATTCATCATGTTACTTTACACCACTCTGATAGTTATCAACTTTGATCTTTTGCAAATTTTCCCAATTTTCTTTTTCTTCGATTTTCCAAAGACGACAATCCTCCTTAACTTAACGACTACGACCATTTCATTGAATCTGAGAGGGAGTCTAAGAAGTGATATTATGGAAATGTCAAATGCAATATAATTGGATCTATAAACCAAATAAAATTGGATTTGACTTCTGATTATTGAGTTTTTCGTTGGAAATCAACGTCTCGATGTCTGTAGTTGTAATGCCAATATTGTCATTTGTGATCAGAAGACTTGTCATAACTCTCACGGTAACGCATTCGGAAAAGGTCTCGGATGCATCTGTAAACATTATGTACCGAGTAATAGCTTGACCAGGATCTAGTGAGTGTATTAGCAGTTTCCTGTTTTCTTTGGCACCAGCTATTGTCTAGCATCTCCCAATATACTCAGATAGAGTCTCTGGTTATGCGATAGTAACAATAGGTTTCAAATATCAAACATGGGTTTAATCAACAAAGTGTTTCTTGTGTTTTTCTTGATCATGTTGATAACAAAAATAGAAACCTTGTGGAAATTTGACATTTATTTTAAAATCTAAAATTTGATATTTTTTTAGACTAATTGATAAGTCTGCCTTTTGAAACACTAACTGGTTGTTAGATATGGCAGGAAAACATGAAAGTTGATATTTAGGCTATCTATTAATATACATACATGTACGTGAGCCATGCCAGTTTTCACTTTCGATGTTCTCTCTCGGTGGTATCTAGAATTTGTCTGTTCACACCTAAAATCAGAATGTCATTTCCTTGCAATGAGTTATGGTTCTCAGGTCATAGGAAAGTCGTAAGTAAGGGATGGGAATCTAACCAAACTGGCCAGTCTGATAACCTGGCGCCCAATTGTAGAGATGATGGACGTCTTACCTAACCGGATATTACACAAGTTGCAGTACATGATTGAGATCGCAGACTCTTGTCGATGGTTACATTTGTATCTGAATCATGTACTCGCATATACTGTTAGTCTTATGTGTATTTGACCAATGTTTATAGCTGGTTACGTGATTTCCTGTCGTATTGTTTGACATAGTCCAGTGGAGAATGTTTCATTCTGGCGTTGATTCTTTTGCCGTTTGCGCAATTTCTGACTCACGTGATGTGGATGTTGTAGACAGTTTTCCCATTTTTATTACCGTTTATTTTTGGAAAACGGGTTTAATGTCTGTGAACTGTCAAGGTGAAATGTTATACGGGCAGTTGACATTATGAAGAGCAATTATGGAGTTATGCTATATGACTTAAACATGTTAGATGATGATGTTTTAAAATCTGACATTGCTAAAGTAAAAGCTTGGCTCATATGGATTTTTGGAAATATTGGAACTGACATTTACGAACATTGTTCCATCAATCATTATATTCTTGTATTTTCTTTTGAGTATCTCAACATTTTAAGCAAGAATGGCCATAGAAATTTAATGATGCCTCTTGTTTCTCTAAAGGGTCTTTTGTTGTTAAAAAATGTGACAAAATGCCAATTGAAATTGTTCAAGCAAAAATTGCTTTACGCGGCATGTCACTTTATGTCAAATCAAATGAATTCCGCCTCTGACAGATTCACACGTGGAGTGATTACTGCAGCCAGGATCCAATTAAAACCATTGTGACGCGGCCACTCGTGGACTCGGCCGTGACATCCGTAGTGCACCGAAAAGGAAACTTGTCATACTGGGAGAAGTATCTGTTTTACCCCGTCAGCTCCACGCAATTTCAGCAATTTCACCGCGACTAATATCATAATAATTTCCAACTCATATTTTTTGTGTACTTCAGTTGGTCATGTCATTTGACCTTAATATTCCCAAGACTGTGTAATTTGTTTGGGTTTTGATCAAGCAGAAAATGCGTGTGTGATAGCCAATATTTATTTCTTAAAAGGACTTGTCAAGTCATGTATTAATTTCTTTCATTATGAATACATTTCATCCCGGTTTTTATTATCTAATTTCTGTAATAAGTTGGTTTGTTTTTGTGTATTATAACTGGATGGAAATGAGAATGTTATTTATGAATCATATCACAAATTCAATAAATGTGTAAAGCTGGATTTCTTTCACACATTTTTAGAAGGCAGTTATTATCATGGATTTTGATTTAATGTTCGTATTGCAGACATATTTTTATGTACTGTCAAATAGTTATCATGATAATCCCTATAAAATTACTAAACTAAATCCACATAAGACATGAACGTGCCATTGTGATTTTATAAATCGATATTAGAAGTGGAATGATATGGTAGCCATTGTAAAACAATTTGTCTGCATTATTTGGTTCAGACAGCAGGATATTGGCCTATAGCATTAATACTTCAAGCAATTTAAAGTGCAATGGCATGAAGTAAGATTATCAGTATTAGGATATTTACTGCTAGGACACAATCATGAAACTAATATCAAGTGAGATAGCTAGTGTACAATGTTGTATTGGCTTAGAGGTTTAACTGAAAGGAAGATGTACTACAGTACTGTCTATTTACACTCTTCAGACTGAAAAATACATTTAGTGACTTTTGTGTTTTTTCGGTGATCTCACACATTTCTTCAAAGATAATTATTTTATTTTTTTTCAATTGGATGTGAGTTTTTCCTGTATTCACACCGATAGCAATCGGCTCAGATATGAACAAAGATATGGTGTTTATCATTGTCAGTTAACAATTATTTAAGAAAGCATTTAACATGCTCATTGTTAAATTTCTTGCCCATGCAGTGAGCATTCCCATTATTCTGATGTTAAAATGTGCAGTTAACTGATTATTTAGTATTCCTCTGATGTTGATGTGAAGGGAGATAATCTTCTCTGGTGTTTATATTAATGTGTATAATTTAATTGCTATCTCGGAAATATATGGGCGGTGGGCTAGACTACTGTAATCTAGAATACCAGAATAGTTATCATGAAATATGTACAGAATTTATGTCCTTAACCAAAAAGTAATTGATTTTCAAATTTATGTACATTAAAAAACCCTGTTATAAATTGGTTTGTAGGCTAGATCAACACGACCCTACTTGCCTAATTAAGTTCAGGGTCCTAGATAAGCATAAACCTTTCTCATTTCTCACCGTGTTATTGGTCACAAATTTCAATCATGTCTAGCCAGCTTTCATATCTGTAAAATTATTACCATTTTGCAAACAACTTTACTTCAGCGGTAGTTATATGCAGCTTTGTAAGGTGGTTGAAAATAAGATTAGGCAACAGATATCCAGAGCTGGTATGTAGACAGTGTAACGTTAATTACAAAGATATCTCTGTATGGATATTTTATTATAATGGATAAGTGTATGTGCTTATTATCTCGTTCTACATAACTCAACTGATCTGTTGTCATCAACAGAACAAGTCATTTGCTCATAGAATTTGTGAAATTATTATTGAACAATACATCTTGCGATTTGTTTCTGGACTTGTGTCATTCAAACTAGCTGTGGATAAATGTTACATTCTCCTTTGAGTGTTAGACGAATGGGTTGGTACAGTTGGTTGTGTGTCTAACTACAATACTGAAAGTTGGGAGTTTGAGTCTAATCTGTGGTCTTGTCGCAAATTGGTGAAAGATTCCAGCAGAGACGCTGAACTCCATAATCGCT
>JAVCKX010132842.1:18166-29663 GCA_034780695.1 Lepetodrilus gordensis
GGAGTTTGAGTCTAATCTGTGGTCTTGTCGCAAATTGGTGAAAGATTCCAGCAGAGACGCTGAACTCCATAATCGCTCACTCACTCGATCTGCTGCCGTTGTATCTTTTCACTGATTGAACAGCAGAGGAAGACCAAGAAGCAGTATGTGCCTGTATACACAGTAAATAGATATCCTTGGTTTATATGTACTAGGCATGGCTCACGGAGCCTGACATAACATTGCTACATTGCCCTTATTATTTGCTAGTTTCTATTCATCTTGGTCCTGTGTGATACATTCTCATGATACAGTCAATCCCGGGCATACAGAGTAGACGTGTCTACAAAACAGTGCGCAAACATGTAAGGGTACCGCATTACAGCATTCATCTCTTCGAATGGTGATGTTGCGTAGATGTGAACAGGAACAAAGCCAAGCCTTGTGACCCTTTGGCAGCTCAACTTCCAGTAGGGGTACAGCGGTAAGGGAGGACAATGTCCTCAATGGAGAGGGAGCAATGAACAATGGCATAAATACATATTTTATAAGAATTGTTAACTTGGTCCATTTATTTAAAATTTTGTGTGTGTGTGTGTGTGTGTAGCAAAGCTGTGCCATGAAATGGGTGACACGTTAGTGAAATTTGAGAAATAATTTAAGATTTTTTAATGTAATTTGAGCATGTTGAGGTAGTTTGTTTAGGGTGAAGTTCATCTAATGAATGAGTCAGATATAATGCCCTTCCTCGGTGCATGTACCACACTGATTCATGGTGACTGATGGAAATTAGCACGGATTTGGTACATCCAAGCCAATTGATGTTTGAGCTAGTAATTTGTTTTACTCTTCTCTCTGGCACACACAATTCTTAACGTGTCTCCTTATATTTCCTTGATGGGTTTGGAAAAATCCAGTCAGCTCAGAGGTGTTTCTGAGGACATTGTGAAAATGACCATTCATTAGGCCAGGTTTGATGTGGTGCCGGTGATCTTGGTAATCTCGGCGGAGAGAACGAGGAATTATCTGTGAAAATAGCACCAAGCTTCAATTTGGACGAGATTTAGCCCAGGATGTTTCAAGCCTGTAGGAGATAAGGCTGATTGATTTGTTCAATTTCATTGTGTGAAAGATGGAATCAACCCCAGCAAGCAATACGCCTCCTAAAAGTGCAGTTAGTCAAATAAGGATTGCCTTTTTATCGACATTCCAGCTTTAAAGTGAAATGTGGTTTTTGTTGAAACAGATTCATCAAGTTTTTCGACCCGAAATGGAAACAAAGTTTATTTCATCCTCTTGAAAAGATTTCAAAGATTTCCAAGATTTCCGAATAGGGTGATTGAAGTTCAGATGCATTGATTGCATGAAAGATAAAAATACAAGACCGAGTAGAAATTGCAATAGAGGTGATGGTCGTGATGGTCGTGATAGTTGTGATGGTGGTAGTGGTAGTGACAAAAAAAAGTCAGGAAGTAAAATGCGAAAGACGAAGGATACCGGGCAATCAGTGGCAGCACCTGGCCAGCGATCAGTGATTCTGATTAAATTGCCTTCATTCACTGAACCTATCGCTGTCAGACCTTTCCTTCACTCTTGCCTTTTATCTCGATTATACACTGGAGAATAGCTAATTTGCTGAATTGTTAGTTTAACTGGAACAAAATAGGCCAATGAGATCGTCTGTAAAGATAATATGACAGTGTTAATTTTTCTTGTGAACAATTATGATATTATTTTGCAGTTATTTTGATTATCACAATTATTAATGTGCACATAGTTTTGTTTTCTCTCATTTTCTGTTAATATTTTCTTATGATGATATTTTTCATATTAAATTACAATGAATTTTGTCTTATAAAATATTTTGAAACCCAGATCTTTCCAAATGTAATTGATAGCTGTAAAGTGATATTTCTTTGCTGTTATCACTCATTCTGATTTCAATAATTAATACAATATTTAAAAAAAACATGACTCAAACAGTCGTGTATTGATCGAGAATTGTAAAACATCAAATGCAGTGAATTATGATTATGATCAGTCGCCAGCTGTTGAATAAAACATAATTAACAATGGGTTGCATGAAGAGCAACAATTGTTTTATACTGGCAAGACTAAATTTGCCTAAATGTTTTCAATATTTCGGAATACAATTATGTGTGCTGTGCATGTTTTGAATTGTGAAATATTGATAAACGTATACTTGTAAAAATTCTAGAAAGTAGAGAATTGAACAAAAATCATAGCCAGAAAATAATATCTAATTGAACATGGCATGTCTTAACAACCAAATCATTGCATGATTAACTGTACCAAATTATCCATGACAGGCAACAGACTAGATGAAAAGACTAGCAATAAGATTATGCAACCATGGTAAAATATTTATGTTTTATTTTCTAACTCCCAGATATGTCTCAGAAATGTGTTTTTTTCCCCCAGATAGCAATGCTATGGGGAGTATTTCACACATAAATGTATATGTACAGGATTCATCCAGGCAGGCCTGCCCCCTGGTGGCCAAACAGTTGCCCCTGGAGACCTTGATAAAATACGAGTAGACTGTGGCTGTTACACAAGCGAAGGGAGTTAATATCAAACATGCCAAATAAAAGTCAGTTTGTTTTCATATAAAGTAGCGAAAAAGCACCTGGAATACAATTTCAGCAGAGCACGCCGATTTCCTTGATAGAAGTCGTATGTGTTAGCGGATGGAAAAAAAAACAGGCCTGCCTTGCAGATGTTCCGATGGAATCTACTCGGATATTCGGACAGTGAAGGATTCCAGGGCGCGAGAGACTGGCGAGTGAATTGCACCCAGAGACCAATTTCTTCTCCTGCCATCAAATTGAAGCCTACGTGAAAATATTCTTGACCTTTCGGTTTGGAACATGCTCGTTATATCAGCTGGCAAACATTTTCGCTAGCCAAATATAAATTTTCAAGTGTAATTCCTGCGATCAGGAACACACGAGTGGCGAGGTTTACCTGGCTCCATTAAGAATCCATATCATTCAAGTTCCGCATTTCCCTAAAGTGTTGGCAGTAGACGCAATCTTGAGGCGAGAATATTTTCGATTCCTGTAGAGTTTGGTCTACGTTCCTTGCTCATAGATCCTACGACTGACGTATTTATTTCTTTATCCTGGGTAGCACAACCAACCCACATCCTAAAATACACAGACCCAGTCAGTCTGAAGAGCCAACTACAAGGTTTGCATGTTTTCTGACAAAAGAACGTTGAAAGCTGAGCAACTATGCAAGTAACAAAAAAGTGACAGGATTGTATAGTTTTACTCTGCCGAAATGGCTTGCATTCTTTGAATGGTAAATGAATAAAAGAACGTTATTTATTTTGGACAAAACCGTTTCGATGTCCAGAACACGTGTTTTGAACTGCTGCGAGCAAATAAAAAGTAAATTAAAAAATCGTAAACCTTTCTTGACGACTGTTATGTTTAGATTTGATCATTTGAAAGACTTCAAATGGATGGAGGCTCTGGAAAAAGGAAATGTAATCCCCAAAGCAAAGGATCGTCCATTTCTCAACATGCTAAAGATGATACAGAAATATGGTTTACGGAATGTAATCCACATAAATGTTGGCCAGTTGGCAGTTTCTTCTCTCAATGTAATTACAACTACCAGACAGATGATGGAAGCCATACAATATCGAATGTATCTCCCCAATTCAATTTACCAAAGATCATGGATCCAATAGTTCATCTGAAGACTGATGTATGGGGTATAAGCATCCACGTATTAACTCCTGACAAGGTTTAATAGAAAACTCTGCCCGAGGTATTGTATAACTCCCGTATCGGCCGCCCTCAGAAATCTCCCTCACATTTGCTACTGACTTGGAGGTGTTAAATAATATGGATATTGGCCAGTGGTGGATATAACTGGGATATAACTGGGATAACGCAGGCTCCACACATTACGGCCAACTCGGGTCTCCCTTTGGCAGACTTTTGTTGCCAGGATTACTTTAATCTTTGGAGTGACAGGCAATATTATGGACGGAATTCAGATGGTGTTACTTTGTGTTATCAGCAGTCCAAGCTAGTAATGTCCCTCTTGTCGGGGCCCCAAGGCAGTTTTATCTCCTATGGAGTTAATAAATTAGCGTTTTTACAACAGAAAGCTAACAAGCTTTTTACAAGAGAAAGTTAGTGCATTTTTTGTTGTTGGTATGCACATTTTGTTCCAGAAGGGTATTTACATGTAAGATGTGGCGTGCAATGTACCAATTGTGAAAAACTCACATATATCATATATGGTAATCTAGTGCAAGTCTGCGCTTAAATAAATACGATTTGTTGGGGAATGCATAAAATGGAGAGAAACAGACATATATTATGAGGTATTCTAGTACAAATTTGCACTTAAATAAATAAATATACAATTTGTTATGGTATGCACAAAATGGCGTTAAACAGCCATATATTATGAGTTATTCTAGTACAAATTTGCATTTAAATAAGTAAATGTAACATATGCTGTGTTGGATACAAACTAGGTATTATACCATGTATACAGTCGTATATTATGAGGTGATTCAGTGCAAATTTGTAATTTATCACACTGGATTCTATCATAACTCTGTGTGTCCTAATTGGTGAGCAGTTCTATCTGGGTATCAGTGGCTGTAAACAGCAAGGCCTGAATCTGGCTAGTTGTGTATGTATAGGTTCCACTTCCTGTCCACCATTCCAGGTAGATAAATATACAGAGACGCTGAAGTGCTTCACCTGTCTGTAGGCCTACCACGGAGCGTGGGATATGACAAATATCTCCCCAAGTGACGGCTATTCATTGCTAATCAATACCAGTATGTCCGTTCTCCTTATTGTCACTGTAGTGCCGGGCAATATCTACCTACCAAGGAGGTAGTGTTGACAAGCTTCACACTCTGCCCTCACCAGGAGCATGAACCCTATTGTAGTTTTAAGAACTTTCCCGATTGGAGATGTTTACAAGCTGAGGAAGTAGATATGTTAAATTGGAGGTCAGGTAGTCGATGGAAATAATGTGTGATAGCGTCTGTTGAATATATGTATGATAGCGCCTGGTGGACATACGTGTGATAGCGCCCGGTGTGCCTGGGGATTATAACCAAAGTCAGCATGGTATTGATATGCCATTATCGCGCTATAGTCTCCGTATTCCTTATTCCGGTGACTGAACTATGTGGACACTTTCATCAGCGACCAGCAGTAGTGAACCCAGGATGCTACTTTATGTATTCACCGACGGGTGATTAATAGCTGTATTCACTGATGAATGTCTTTTGATGCCACGTGAACCTAATATGCTTACTTAAGCAGTATCTGTGGAGATGCTCCACTCAGGAGTATTTAAACAGAGAGATACAACCTTGAAATATTATCATCATTTCATATTCTACAGATATTCACCAAGAAAAAAGCCTGATATTCTATATCAGTTATTTCCTTGGAAAACATACATATTAGTCTTTGGGGGTTGTAAGGTCCATATGATATGTTCCTGTCCAATAATTGTGTGTGGTACTTGAAAACATAAGTATTTGTTATTTGTTAACCTATCATTAAAGTTTGCATCTATTATTTATAATAAAGGAGATAAAGGCCATATTGTTTCTCTCGGTGTCAGATTTCATCTGTGCAGCCTTTTCATGAAAGATTAATGTCACGACATGTAGTGCATGAATAGCTCTACCGAATAATCTGCCCACTTCATGAAAACTTTATTTCGAACAAACAATAACAAGTGATAAGGAACAAATAATTAAATTCCTTTGAATAAGGGGAAACCGGGTACTTGTAAAATGAATGCAATTGTGGCATATATTGTAAACTTTGTATGTCTACCCAACTGTACTGCTTTGAGATGCTCAACCTGCTGTTAACAGATAAATGCTAGAATTCAGTGGGGGTCCTCAGAAGTGAAGAATGAAAAACATTTCTGCAGGTGTTTGTGAGAGGACAACACCATGTAAACACATACACGATTGTCCTGCCACACACTGAGGCCTGTGTCTGCTAGGACATGAGGCCAGGAGGACATCAGACTAGGACAGGACGACATCACACTAGAGCAGGAACGATTCAGACAGCTCCCGATGACAAAAGCTGGATGAAAACCTAACACTACAGTGTCTCACCTTGAACCCCATTTCCTCATTCCTTTCAGACCTAATCTCCTCTTTTGCAATGAAAACATATGTCCTTTGTGCGCGAAACTACCCGTCTCTCCCCTAAGGTTCATTCCTACTTCACAAGCACCATCAAGGGATATCTCTTTATTACACCATCAAGGGACATCGCTTTATTAAAAGTCTGAAAAGCACTGATTAAAAATGAAAGATTCACGCAGCGACATTAAACTCCATATTCACTCACTTACTCACTGATTAAAAAAAATATGTCTTGTGATTTATCTATGTTTATGCTGCAAAGCTTATGTATGAACCTTATGGGATATTCATCGCATTGATTAAACCATGTAGGATGTCTTCTCACTGTATTGGCAAGGATGTTTATTTGTACGCTCTTCTGTACTTACTTAATCTTGTGAGGTCTTCCTTCATTGACTGGGATGTAATGACCGTGAAGTATTGCTAAACATCCATATGCTATTCCATATATTCCATAGTATGCAATAACTCCTGCATCAACCCAACCATAGCTTGTGTATGATAGTGGGGGAGGGTAGGGTAGGCACTGCTTAATACCAGTATTAATTGAGCCAGACCCCTGTTGACATTCCTTACACATGAAGAGAGTTTTTACGGTGCTGATATTTGGTCTATTGATGTTTCTGTATTTCTGTGATTGATCGGGGCATTGCGATGGTTTAAATTAAATATGATAAATGACAATGCACAGAAGTGCAAGTGGAAATTAATGGGTGATTTTTCAGAGGATCCTTTTTAATTTTAGATTTTTCTAAAAATTGAATTTATTATGAAATCTTTCATCTGATCTGACCTTGTCATTGAAAGTTTGAGGAAATGATTTATTCATTTGTAAATCTAGAAACGTGTAGAGGGAATTTGAAATTGTGTTTACTATATCGAGGGTCAGTACAAATTTCCCAATCTTTATGTGGACCTGATTTACATATAAATCACCTTGCATTCAGACGTGCGCTTGTTAACTCTTAATCAAAATGCATGAGCATGTCTACGAATTTCCACCATTCTGTTTCCATTTGTATATATTTGTTTTTATTGATTCCGAATACTGTCAATAAATATTTTGTATTTTGCCGGCCGGCCAGCACACAGCTGTGGAAGTCATGGCGAACCATATGTCACCAAGCAGCTCAGCAAGATGGCCGGCGAGTCTTCTCCAGACTCCAGCATAGTCTTCTACACTGTTTATTGCAATGGAGAAAGCAACACCTAAACTAGCCAACACCCCTCCGAGTTTAACTCCTGAACAAGTATCTGCTTCCTGAACAATCTCCCTACTCCCTTTTCAGAACGATTATGATTCATTCGTTCTCGTAGCCATCTCGGCAGATGGAAAACTGCCCCTGTATTTAGATGCCAAGTCCAAGATGGCTTTTTCTTGCTTGGAGATATGTGTTACTTTGTTATGACTTTGCACTTCTTTATAATACAGCCAGCAAGCTGCCGATGTCTGTCATAAAATGTCAATCATCACACTTCCTCGTGCAAATCGTATCAATATTTTCTGAAGCATCAGTGCAGACCGTAAGAAGATTTATCCTGCAAGTTGAAGGAACATAACATACTGCTGAAATGTTTCCTCTAGTGCAAAGAATGCTCAGAAAGTATTCAACAACACCTCATTCCAGGAATGTTTTTGAGAACAACTTCATCACTTAGTCCAAGAATACAAAGGTAATCACGTGGGCCCAATACTGCTGTTTTAAAGGTATCAATCATAACTGCAAGCGTGGGGAACTCATCAATCATGCTTCCTCTATTGGGCAGACAAATTGCGTGCACTGGGCATCCTATAGTCGGCAGCATCACTGTTGAAATCCTAAGTTTAGGTCCATAACTTGGAGGATGCTATCTGTGTAGCTAGCGGGTGCCAGAAGATAGCATTACGTTATAATGTTTAGCATGATATGTCTAGCTACGGCTCTGTATACCAAACCTGTCAACTTCATTCTGATTAAGACCGTTCCAAATCTGAATTAATCCAAATCACCGTTATCTAATGCATCTGAGATTACCACTGACATGGAGAAGGTTAAGCAGACTGGGAGTAATTGTTTATTTTGTAAACTTCATGTATATGATACAAGCAATGAAAAGCTTTCCATATAGTGAGGAAGATTTGATAATTTCCAATGGTTTAATTGTATGAGGCTCTAGCCTGTAGGGACTGTAGATAAGTTTGGTCAATCAGTTGTATGCTGTTCCTTGTTAGTGGGCTGGTATACTTTATATTCCCCCCAGCACTGCAGGTGGTTATCTTGCGGACCAGATACTAATACCCATCAAAGGCTTCCTGAGAGTTATCTCCTCCTGACAGCCAGTTTCCATCGAAATATTCCCACCACATCATGCCAAAATGACATTTGTTTAGGTTTTACTTGTGGTTGGCATGTTTGATGATTTAGAAAAATCTGGAATGTTATCAAGTTTGAAGAAAAAGTATGATTTTTGTATATATAGGCTTTGGTATATGTTGTAAATGGAGGCAAGACTTGGTCCATGTCTTAAAGGTGATGTGGAGACCACAACAGCTCACGGCTCTTCTTTCAGGGTCTTATGATAACAAAGAGAGATAAAGTCAGTGTTACATCTCGTATCGGCTTACTGTTTCGGCTTTTCTATAGAACTATTGTGTTACTAGAAGTCATAACTCATTGTGGCTGTCCCCCCCAGATTGGAAAATATATGTGTTTGTTGAACGGTGTGGATATTTATTGAAAATGCCATAAAAGTGAGACATGCCAGAATTATGTAACGGAAAGCTGTTAATATACTAAAGAACCATTGGGAGATCTGTTGTAATCTTTTAAGTACATTTATCTTTGTTGGCGCTAAACAATAACAATCTGTGTTAAAAGGAAAATAATAATACATAACATATAGATAAAATGTTAACATAAATATGATAATCATTAAATAATCATATATATGAGATGTTTCATTATTATTAATCCTTGGTTATTTATTCTGAAGTTTCTTTTCAATTGAAAGAAAATGATCGAGTCTCGACTGTTGGTTTATTATCCGTGTTTCATATTATTACTTATTAATTAATGCTCAAGTCAATAAATTTACTTGACTTGACTTAATTCATTCTTTGGCCAATGCATAGCAGAAAAAAAAATACCATTGACGTTTTAATAGTTTATCGATAATTAGTATTGTCCTTCTAGATATAGTACAAGATAATCTGCTTTGTTTTAGTGCGTAAATGTTTCAGACAATGTTTGCCATTAACTCTTTATGTTCCATGTTCTCCCAACCATTTAACAGTTCTGAACTTGATGACAAGCGGAAAGTTAACAAATTTCCCCAGAGCCAGGCAGACAGAGAAATAAATGTTTTGCCATTTAGAAATGCTAATAGCTCCTTAAACCCGCTCCAGTTTCCAATGGCCCTGTATACTGAGACAATAAATTACGGTTGGTTTTACCCCAGTGTTGAATGTCCAGACCAGCCTCAGAGCCTCATGCCACTGTTTTTCTCCGGAGTTCCAGGTCTTGACAACTGCGATTGTATATGTCGTAATGTATTGCCCCGGCTCATTATTTTTGCATAAGAAAAATTCTTGGTCTATTCAGAATTGGAAGCAATACTCTTGTTGATCGGCAAAAAGACGTGTATTTATGACGCAGAAAGAAATGGTTTGAATTTTGAAGAAAAAAAGAGGTAGTTTCGAGCAGTACATTATCAGCATGTATCTTTTGTTAGGCAAACACATTAGATCATTTTGTGTTGCATACATAAACAATGCGTCCTGCAGTTTAGATTTAGACACAACGCGTTAAGAAACACTGCTATCTTTACAGAGGTACAAACGCTTTAAGCCCTCATTAAGTCTTGTTATGAATTCCCCATAGACGAAACTTGCTGAAATATAGACATAAAACTTACAATAATTTTGTTCCAAGCTTTTACTGATATGTTATACTAAGAACCATAAATATCTGGAAAATTGTGACATTTGATTTTCATTATTATATACCAGTAGTCGATATTTCAATTGAATTGAAATTAAACCAAGGGTAATTGACATTAGAGATAATGAATGGAAGTAATGAGTAGGACCAATTGGTGTGGGTGGTAATTTAATCTCCAAGGAATACTTCAGCAGGATAAGTCCAATTGAAATGAATATTAAATGACTTGCTTTGCGTGGAAGTCTGCAGTAGGTGGTGAAGTCTTTGCTGGGAATTTAAATATTCAAGATTTGAAATTTCTCATCATCCTTCATATTGGAAATAATGATTTTAGATGAAAAACTTTAGATAATTTTATATGACATTTCATGACATCCATACATAAGATAAAGAGAAGGTTTATTAAAAGTCAATTGAATTTCAAAATAAATAGAATTATTTTCCCATTAGTTTAGAATTAATGGCAAGATGCACATGTAATTGCTTTCATATACTATTTGCTTTCGGAAGGGGGCACAAGTGTTTGCAGAGAGACCCTGAGCAATGAAATGTAGTTAATGCTGTTCCAGTAACCCAGCACTGCCTCGAAGCCCCTGGAGTAATTAGTGCTAGATTGATAGTACAAACTGACAATGGTGGAGCGGGCCACATTATTTATATAGTGGTAAAGTGGTCATGAGGGAAGGTTTAGGTTCACAAGTGTTGCCCCTGATCAAATCGGCATGTACTGTGTAAAAATGCTGTCTGCTGTACGATTCAGCATGCCCTTGATCATACGGGGAAATATTAACTCTCTTTATTAAGTCTGCAGAGATTATTTCCGAAATTCCCCAATATCCTGTTTAGCCGTTTTTATATCCCATGAGGATGACTGAGTAAATCAGGCTGTCAATTTTAGAACAAATTAAGTCTTTTATAGTATTAGTATTCGAGTTATTGTATGGACATTTTGAAGTGAGACTCATGGATTTTCCCTTGGGAGAAAAAAAATCAATCCAATGCTAAAATAGTTATTTGAAGCGATATTAGTATCCAGATTAAAAGGTTTATTCCAGACATGAATGCATCCCTTTGAATTCATGGACAAATAATCCTTTGTAGAACAATATCCAAGACTCTTTTTAACTTGTCGGTATTAGTACCCATGTTAAACAGTGTTAAAAGGCCTATGCCAGACATGTATGCATATTCATGCTTTTGTATTCATGAGCAATACATCCTTTACAGATTATTGTCACATTTGGGTGAGTGAGTGAGTGACTATGGAGTTTAACATCGCTGCGGGTCACATTTGAGTGAAATAATTCCAACCCTACAGGGATGTTGAGCAACAATTCACTCATTCCTTTAAGTAAAAAAGTGTCCCAACCCTACAGGGATGTCGAGCAACAAATCACTCATTCCTTTAAGTAAAAAA
>JAVCKX010132843.1:1554-20514 GCA_034780695.1 Lepetodrilus gordensis
ACATTTTTAACTAAGTAATATCTCGGGCACATTTTTAACTAAGTAATATCTCGGGCACATTTTTAACTAAGTAATATCTCGGGCACATTTTTAACTAAGTAATATGGCAACATAAACATGTCATTACTAGGCTTATCAAGGGTGGAGAACAGACATATTGACACGTAATTGCTACTCTCCCGTGTGGGATTGCGATGTCGACGATACATATATTATCAATCTGTGTTTTAAGCTATGTATCCACGGCCCAGCCCCGGCTATACATTAATGCAATTCTTTTGAAAGCGAACTGATTATACTCTCAGTAAAAGGATTCCTCTGTAATGAGCAGACGAATCCTTTCATGCTTGGCCACGTGGTTGTTGTCGATTCAATATCATCGCAAAGTAAGTTTTTACAAAAGCAAAATGTATTGCCGTAAGAAGAAGGGGTGTGTATTTGCGCCTTTGTTTCGGGTACTGGTACGCGGCAGTGACATCACAATCACATGACCCACTACCAGAGAGTGAGGGCAGGGCGGCCATTGTGCGGTGACATGATTCGACTCACGAAGAGACACCCTGCAAAATGATCCTTTATCAAATATGAATTCTTTTCATTACCCCTAATCTACAAACAAGGCTGGGTAGCCGTCACTTAAAACTTTAGCGTGCTGGCCTAAATAACACAAGGAGGAGACATAAAAACTGCTTTTACCAGGCACGCCATAAAAGCCCTCGAATAATGCTTACAATGGTGACTCCTACTCTGCCAGAACATACGAACCGTTATTGAGGGAATATGCTAATGCGGCAGCACTAATACAAACAAGAGATTTAGAAACACACCTTAATGTGTCTGATCACAGGACTTGTGAAAGACAACATTTCACGACAGGCCTACTTTACATAGCCAGGTTATTGAACTTTTCAATACGTTAACTGATATTTTTGTCTGTTAATTTCATAATAAACATCCTGAATTCATTCGGATGTCATAAATTATCTGATAAAGGTTACATTACGTGATGCAATGCATTCAAGATACCTATGCAAAGCAGGCTTCGCTGAGGGTTTCTCAGAATTTAACACGCTGTTTTTTTATCATACATAGATTACCTCACATTCTCACCTCTTGGATATGTTGAACAATTTTCAAAACTGGATTGTGTCGATATGACAAAAACAAGTTACACATATGTTGTGTTATTTATGCCATATATAACGATTGAAATTTGTACAGCTGACCTTGTTCACACCTTAAATCATGGAATATTTTCATATAACAAATATGAATATTTCTACAAGAAGATAGCAAAATATAATATGTTGATCCCGGAGACAAAAAATAAAAATAAAGTTAGTAAATAAACAAAAAAACTTGAGCTTTAAACAAAATAAAATGCATCAATTAATTATTTTTTCAAATGATAAACTTGACACTTCAAACATGACTATTGTTCTGCATACAGGAACTTCGCTATCACTCTTCAACAATTTAACCTCTGTTGTAGAAACAAGGTATAGGTTACAAGGAAAGCATCTTTTTATGGTCTACAAGGTCTACCAAAGCAGAAACACCAGCCGCAATAAATAAGTGGAAGTGCCCAGACCCTGGTATATAGATATCACAATGTTAACACTATCTCTTCTTGAATGCAGACATCAGTAACTCTACACACCCCAACTGCTGGAGTTCAGATCCATTAGGGGTTTAAAAAAAAATGAACATAAAAAGGGGGCACATTTCGGAGGTCTTTAAGGTGTGGAGTAAAGTGAACAGGAGACACAACTTCTTAAAGTCTCATCGTATGACTGACGACAGAGATATCAGACATGGGAGACATGTACATTCCAAGAGTGGAAAGATATCTGAAGAGACACATGTCCTCCGAGAGGTGGATCTTCATGCTATGGGGGGAAATGTCAGGGGAGACAATCAAGGGAGACACACATATCCTTTACAGCGTGTAGATCTTCATGCCATGGAGGGAACATATCAAGGGAGACACACATATCCTTTACAGCGTGTAGATCTTCATGCTATGGGGGGAAATATCAGGGGAGACACATATCCTTTACATTGTGTAGAACTTCATGCTATGGGGGAAAATATCAGGGGAGACACACATATCCTTTACAGTGTGTAGATCTTCAAGCTATGGGGGAAAATATCACAGAAGGTATTATCCAATGGGCTATTGTCTAAAAGGGTATTGTCTAAGAGGGTATTGTCTAAGGCAAGTGTGTTTTGGACAAAGGAGTTTGCAATGGAGGTTTGCAATGGAGATTAGTCAAACACACAGAGGTGGAAAGCTTTTTGTACAAACATAATTTTATGTATGTCAAGTGAATGTAATTTGCAGTTATAGCTAAGAACTATTCCAAAACAACCACACTTATCTGTGATATTAAGATAATGCTTTATTGCCCATAAGGGAATTCTTTTTGCATGAGTCGCCAAAATATCGCTGCAGGATCCTTTCACCTATAAATGCAACACATTTCACACCTATATACATGCAATAATCTTTACCTATATATGCAACAATCACATATATTGAGTTTTGATCCTGTCTTGGGGCTTTTGGCGACTAGTTTCACATACACGGTATATAGGTATATGTAGCTGTACCTAATTAGCGCAATATGTTTATGTGCACCAGACTATAATACTGTATTACCAAATCACTGGTGTTGAGGGTAGTTCTACCACAATAAACATCAGTGAAGACATACCATATTGAAAACACCCAATGCTAATTATCTTGTAGTTCACTAACCTTAGTAATTCTACATTAAATCACATGATCTGAATAGTACTTAATATTGTACAAAACTTGGAAGACATTCCAGTACATATATGGTATATTGTTTTAAATCGCAGCGGGAATATGTGACAAAGTATTTGCGTGTTGTAAGACTGTTGCATGACAAATTTGAAACAACGTGGATCAAGTAGAAAGTTGAGACCTGGGAGGTGTGGAATAGCTCAGCTTGTATGACAAGGACAAGACAACACTATCACATTATAAGCCCCAGTCCCAGACAGGGCCGGTTGAGCAAATCAAAACCCCCCAACATGATTTCTGGTTCAAAGCTTCTTCATTGAGATGAAAAGCTACATTCAGAAGCTCTGAATGACTGTCCTGTCACCTAGCCTGCCTCTAGCCTAGTTTGATGTTTATTTAAATGATAAAACAAGTCGAGGGTATTTATAGCACAACAGGTTTTGCAATGGTACTTGTCCAATCAGTACAGACATATTCTACCCCAATATCCAACCCTTATCGCTTTACTAAGAGGCTGACTTTATACCCAGCATAGTAATGGAATATTCCATCTAGCCCCACTCAAAGGGGCCTTTATAATGAGACAATTACTCTGTCACTTGTTATAATGAGGGTTTTGATTGGGATGACCTGGTTTATAATGAGGCTCTGGCGCAATCACCGACATCCTGTTACCTGCCGGGTGCTTGATCTGCGCCCATATAAATTGGCAGCCATATTGAAAATCAATTCTAAGGAGATACCGGCCTCGTCACAATCTTTTCTCGCCCGACACTTATGAATTATAGATCTGCGTTTTTACTGCGTTACATAATGATAGACATCGTCTTTCTCCTTAATTATTATTAATACAAATAATTATTTTATAAAAAGATGCATATATTATACCACCCCTACTACTCCCCAATGATACCAATTCCATAGATTTGGGTCAACAGGGATCCATTAATATATATCTAGATGTATTGACAACCCCACATAGTAGTAGCCATAATCTAAGCTTTATTCTGCATGTTCCAAGATTTCCAACTGCTGATATTGTTACTCTATGAACTTTATCATATATTAATATGTATGGCCTAATAGTATGTGTTTGTCTATATGGACATATTGCATGCATATGTTTATGGACATCGTGTGTCTGTTTATGGACTTTTCATATGTGTGTGTATGGAGTTATTGTATGCATATCTTTATGGACTTATATGTAATCACAAGTCACTCATGTACCCCACCCCCAAATTAAATCTTATTTGTTGAAATTTTTAAATATACAGGTATTCCGGATAATACTTTCATTTACTCATTCAAATAAAGCCGACAAAGTGTCTGCTGTTGCTTTTGGACTTTATCATGTATGAAGTCCAGAAACAACAGCGAACACTTTGTTTGCATTATAATAAGTGATCCGGAATACATATGATCCAAAACTGCCTCATGGATCAGTACATTGAAATAATTGTTCTAATGTGGTATAAAATAGTATAATATTCTAATGTGATGAAATAACATAGCTAAAATTTGAGAACAGGTCATAATCATGGAAAACATCAGCATCATTATTATTATCAATATCAATATCATCATCGATTAGAAATTGGAAAGATATTAAATTAATATTTTCTTTTTCTTACCTTTTGAAATATGGATATATATTTAAAATAGATAAATATAGAAATTTGATGGTGACACCCATTTTTGAATCTTTCTGGACACAAATTTATACCAATTCCAACATAACATTACTTTTATTTTCTATTGAAGATGATGATGATGATGATGATCAGATAATTTGAATCGTAAAACACTTTACCTTCATCATCAAAGCAGACATTGTCGCCATCGTTTAACTCCTTGACGCCGAACAGCTCAGCGAGGTCCTCCAGGGGTTTTCCGGCCTCCTGGGCTTGAGCCTTGGCAAGCCCCTCCGCCTGCAGATGCTTCATGGAGTGCACGTGTTGGATGAGGGCCAGCTTGGTGTGCACCGACACCTCACACACGGCGCACACGTAATACTTGGCCGCAGCCGCCTCCAGCTTCGCCTCCTCCGCCTGCAGGTGTCGGAACAGCTGCGCGCCGCCCTCGTGCTGCAGGTTGCTGCTGTGCATCTGCAGCTTGTGGATGCTGTTGGTGTAGTAGTCGCAGCAGTTGCAGCGCACCTGCACGGGGTTGCTGACGTTGAGGTACTTGAGGTGCCACTCGTTGCCGCTGCCGCCCTCCTTGATGTGGTTCACCAGCTGCAGCCGCTGGAGGTGCTTGTCCGTCTTGCAGTGCAGCTGGAAGTTGGCCTTGAGGTTGGTCTTGTACGTGCACAGGTTGCACATGTACGTGCCGTTGTTGACCACGATGTGCTCGTTCTCGCGCTGCTTGCTGCGGTCATGCTGCAGGTGCTGGTGCAATGCCTCCAGGGAGTCCGTGGAGAAGACGTTGCACACGCAGCACTGGAACAGCTGAGACGAGTCCAGGCTGTCAGCGCCCGAGGGAGGTCCCGAGGTCCCGTTCTCCTTCGTGAGGTTGACGGGGACCTCGAATCCCGGCGGGAAGCCTCCGGCCATGAGGACCTGCTGGTCGTACGGGAACATCCCGCCCGACATGGGAGACTGGAGCCCGAACATGGCGGGGTCCTGCTGGCCCAGGATCATCAGCTGGTTCATCTGGATGTGCATGTCCCGCTGCATGTGCTTCATGTTCTGTTGCAGGACCATCATGTTGTGCGTATGCTTCTCGCTGGTCATGTGGATGCGCAGGTTCCGGGCAACAGTCGTCTCATAGTTGCAGACGTCGCAGCGCCAGGTCTGCTTGGGCTTGTTCTTCTTGAACTGGCTGTCCTCTGTGTTGTTGTACGGTGACTGCTGCGGCGGCATCTTGATCTCTGCGCCGCCGTTGGCCAGGTCCTGCATGTTGTTGATGTGCTTGTCCGACTGCATGTGGATGCTGAGGTTGCCTTTTGTGGTGGTGGAGTAGTTGCACACCTCACATCGGTACGGCTTGTACCCGCACGAGTACGTCTCGCCGCGAGCGAGTCTGGGGTGGGACTGGTTCGTGATGCAGTAGATGCACTGGGTGTCATTGTCTGGGTGCTTCTCCTTCATGTGGATCTCCAGCGTCTCCTGGTACTTGTAATGCCAGTTGCATTTCGGACACTTCAGAGTCTTGCACGAATTGCGCGAGTGCATCATGGTCATGTGACCTCCGAGAGATTGCGAGGAACTGAGAATCATGTCACATTTGGGGCACTCCACCCCCTGGGCGCGGCCTTGCGGGTGCTCGTCGCAGATGCCCAGGAACCCGGGAAATGTGTGAGAGTTGATGTACGAGGGACAGGCTAGGCTGGAACTCTGAGACGTGTTCAGCAATGAGGTAGAGGCAGTGGTATTGGAGTTGCCCTCGTCCAGTTTCTCACATTGGTCCTCATCAGCGTCCGCCTCCTCACACTCCTCCTTGACCTTGACCGGTGTGGTGCCTATACTGCTGGTTGGGTTCTCCTCGGCGGAATTCTCGGACTGGTCGTCGGCGTCGACATCCTTGCCGTTGGAATCGCTCCTTTGCACCTTGGCTTCCTCCGACTCCGAGTTCATGTCCGAGTTGTTCAGCCAGGAGTTGACATGTAATGCTGACATGGAGTCGGAGGAGGAAGGTGCGCGTTCTAATGCTGTAGGTAATGAGATTTTTGGCTTCGTATACACATAGCTCACAGTCGTGGATTCTTGCTTGCTATTTGAGCTGGCAGCGTTCGCGCACAGAAACGGGCGACTCTTGGAGTCTGAGGAAGCGGATGATGATGAAGAAGAACTGGGAAGGGTGCTTTCCATTGGCTCCAGAAACGACATCAACGGTTTCTTGCTCTTGCCGACACCCTGTATTATTGCGGACGCATTCTTGCGAGACATTATCGTCCTCTCCTCTGTGTTCATGTGCATGCTGTGCTCTGTGCTGGCGTGTGCTGTGAAAGACTTGACGAATCCAAAGGACAACTTGCAGATGAAACACATGAGGATGGGTTTAGTGGGGACAGTGAGGGCTTCGGACTTAGAGGTAGATGACGGTATGTGGTTTTCATTGCTCTGCGAGGAATCCGCGGAATCCTCACCCGACTTACAAGAGTCCTTGGCCGACCGCACGTCATACACGCGGTAACTGTGCATGATCGGCGCTTCATTGTTGAGTTTTAGCGAGGAACTAGATGTGTTGCAGTAGTTAGTCAAAAATGATGATGGATTTCTAGGGACGAAAAATGCATTTGAGATAGGTTGGAAAGCAGGGACTGTGGGTGACAAGCCTTTTATATTAATGACCGCGCCGTCTTGCTTCGGAACATCAAGATCAAGGTCACTGATTTCTGAGTCGCTTCCCTCGATAATGTAAGCAGATCCGTCGGGGTTGTAAACAATCTTGCCGTTAAAGTTTTCCCCGTCGCTCATTTCACTTTCATTTTCGACATTATTGGGGTCCTTTGGTTCAGCGCGAGCACACGAATGATCCATATACTGCTGCAACGTGGGGAAATCCTGATCACAATCCCCGCACTCAACCGCATCCTCCTCACACTCCGAACTCACACCATCATTCACAGAATTATCTCCCTTGGCAAGAGTAGTTGCCTCCATTTCGAGGGGAGTAACTCCTAAGCTTTTATCATCCTCGGACACCGAATTCTCGACGCTTCTTAATCCCTTGTTAGCAAGCACCGTGGAGTCATTGTAGCTGTAGAACTTTCCGCCGAGGTCTTCTGAGTGGGAGACCACCATCTTGCTTTGAGACAGTTTCTCGTCGATTGCGTCTGCCGCTAGAGGGTGCTGGTCCCCCATGGACGAGGAGGACACTAAGGGAAGTAACTGGACACACAAAGGCAGCTGGGACTGAACAGCCCCATTGGCACTCAAGGACCCCACGTCCATATCAGGCGCAGTTTCATTCTAGGGACCATAGTGCCTGTCCTTTACACCAGTAATCTGCAATGAAAGAATAACACGGCTCATTAAATATTCCAATGGCTGGAACGTACAGAATAGCAAGGACATTCACAGGTGCAACTTCTACTTCATGGAAAACGAGGACCCGATACTCTATAGCTCACTTGGTAGTAATGAGTATTCGGTAGAAATTGTATATAATGTTATGATAATGGTTAAGTTTGCCGAGTTGATATCACAATATGGTTAAGTTTGCAGAGTTGACATCACAATTATGATGGTCAAGCGAATGGTACGAGTGCATCAAAATTGAAATAAAGGCGTCAAAACAAATAAAGCATACACCTCTGCCCCACTTATAATCTGTCAATACTGTCAAATCAAATTTACGGTTTTGGAAAATAAAGCAATTCATTATTCTTTTCTCGACATTTCAAATGAATAACACTGTCATTGGTAGATCTGCTAAACGACTCAGATTGACGGATCTGAAAAGAATCTCTTTGATCAATGAAAAAAATGACAACAATGGATTAATGATCCATTTATGCAAATTTGACATAATTCAGGGAAATTGTTTTGGAGATATCAAGCATGCAAGCATGTTCTATATTTGGAAGTGCATTGACCTTGATCTCACTGAGATAATACCTTCATCTCGCTGAGATAATACTGGTATATCTCAACACATAAATTAAATCTCGAGGTATCAAATAAAAATATCAAAAACCAAAGCTAGAATGAAGTTAAATAGCTGCAAGTTTGATTATTGCATCAGGAAGTCCATGGAACAATATAGATTTTTCACTGAAGATTATCTCAGCATTATAACTATTTTCACTGATGAATATCTCGGAATGTTCACTAATGAATATCTTGGCATTTTCACTGAAGAATATCTCAGCATTTTCACTGAAAAATATTTCAGACATAACAATTAAAAAAAAATCATCTATTTAGTGAATTAATTATTCAACAATTATTGTTTGTTGTATTTTCTGTATTTATAGCATTCTCCTTAATAGATTTTTGTTGTAAATTATTATTTTTTAGCAACACGATATTAGACAACATGATATAGCCATGGCAATTAATCTATATGCAGATGAATCTCCCGCACTGTAATCACACCTGGCTGCATGTCTTATTATAATCTTATAATAGAAAATTATC
Organism: Lepetodrilus gordensis; assembly: GCA_034780695.1. Lineage (NCBI taxonomy): Eukaryota > Metazoa > Mollusca > Gastropoda > Lepetellida > Lepetodrilidae > Lepetodrilus > Lepetodrilus gordensis. The sequence goes on from JAVCKX010132843.1 coordinate 10,411, forward strand.
GACAAGAATTTTCTTTAATTTTTTGTGTTGATCAAACAAAAAGCAATAACTGGGGATGAGATAAAATTTAAATGCTTTGGAAAGATCTGTAATCAAGTTATATGAAGGCCATTATTTCTTAAAATAATTATGTCTTCATGACTAACATATTTGTACTTGATAAGTACAAATATGTCAGTCATGAAGAGAAAATTTGAAATCAATATGTTTTGTTAATAGAACACTTAACATACTTGTGAAAAATACTGAAATCTAACTCCTTAAGAGCAGACATAACCTGTTAAAATCAGATATATTATGAAAACAAATCAATCTAAACATGCATTTTAAAATCGATTTACATTAACATTATGAATAATGTATCATGATATAGGGGGAACAATGGCAATGCATCGATGCTTCGGTGAATCGTGACACCCCTATTAAAAACTTTGCCGACTATTTTCGTGACATAATTACAGACCTTGTTAAAATACAAGGAAAGCTTGACAAATTTAAACTCCCAACTGACGTGTAACCATATAAAATGTTCGTGATCATACAACTAATCTTTTTTAATTATTAGCAACAGATAACAAAACCCAGCAAGCAAATTATTATTACTTTTCTCACAAACGCATACATTCATACTGTATTAGGTCAAAGTATGAGTCCATATTAACTTACACCTCTGAATGCCCTACAAAACGTGAAACATATGTGTAGTGTAACTCATTATCATATTTCTCAACCGACCTTAGCTAAAATTCACTGAATACAATTTTTAGCTTGTCGGGGTTTCAACCTTTATGAGGAGCTGTACATACTTACTCACAGAATTGTAAAATTCGGCTTCATTCACTTTGGAATCGTTAGACTAGTCACGATATCTTAGCCCGCTCTGGTTATTATCAATCGGCATACAGCGAGTTGATGCCATTCTCAGAAGGAAACAATGCGCTTAATAATAAATTGATACGAACAAATTAATTAAGTCTCAAGCTGTTGAGAATCAATAGCATATTAAAACATTATCCAACCCCTATGCAGTTATCTGTCGCACGGAAATGCATAGCCCTCATTAATTCTTGTTCTTATTACTTTCTCCAATCAATTACTGGTATAGAAACGAAAGAGAATCATAAAAGAAATTCACTTCTAATTCACCGGCCAGTGTTCCTGGTTACAGCTTAACTCTTTCACAAAGACGAATAGCGCCACATGGGTGTCGATAAGTATCTGTTGCACAAACTATTGTTTTTGGAATTGTGTGGACGTTGATGAATGCAGATCAATTCAGCCTTCAGTATTAATAAGAAAGCCATATTAGGAATTGTCCTATCTCCATCAAATTGTAACAGGTGGCACATCAGGAACTGCAGCGACCCTTTAAATGCCAAAGCAAACCAGCCTTGCTTTTCTAATTTCAACTTGGAGTATGTGTGGTTAAGAGATGGAAACATCAATAGATCAAATCTGTTGCCATTGTCCTTTGTTTCATTCCTAATAAACTTTGTAGGGCTTGCAGAACAGCAAAACCAATCAGCCAATTGTGCCATTTTTCATGGAGCGAGGCAAATTAATAATAATTATAAAAAAAAAAATCAATATTTCATGGAATACTTCATCTTTTGAAATCACATGTATGCTACAAATTTACATACATATTAACTAACTATATTTTCTAAATATATGATTAGTAATTTTGAATTAGTAATTTGGAATCCATTATGCATCTGAAATAAAAGTAATAGAAATATTCATTAACTATGACCATAGCTCATTCGAAATAGAGGTTTAATCTAACATAAAATACATGAATAAATGAATAAATGAGTGTTTTCATTAATGTCACTTGCAACAATTTTTCAACTATCCATGATTATCATATATACCATGATATAACATAAATAACACACTACAATAATATTAATATATCACAAGTATTATTTCAACTACGTAAAACCACTAGATCAAATAAACAAATATGTATTCCCATTAAAAAGATGAAAACGTACATGTATAGCACATACACGCACCATCAAACAACACACTGAAAACGATATCTAAATTTCAACATACAGTGAAGTGAAAACCACAAGATAAATATTAATCATAATGAATCCCAAATATACTATGATTACCGGTATTATTATATAAACAAATACTTATTCCAATAACAAAGATGAAAATTTACACGAGTAATGCATACATGCACCATTAAACAACACTGCAAACTACGGTATATAATATCGTTAATATCTGAATTTCCACATATGACGAAAACATTTCAGTGAAGACAACCACAATATATATATATTTATATATATGTACACTAATCTTAACGAAACCCAAATCTCCCTGACTAAAAGGATTTAAAGAAACTCGAGCATGAAACTGAAGTCTGTTTGATAAATTAAGCAATCTCGATATTAAAAATGACATTTCAGGAATGTAATAAAAGTCTTAACGAGGCAGCGAGAGAGTCAGTTCGTTAGCAAAGCGAATAAGCAGCTGGTTTGAGTGGGGTTGGTAGGCCCATTACAGAACGACATCACACGCGGTTTCTCATGTTATGGCTTCTCTTCGACCCCATCCCAGTCTTTATGCATGGGCGGCGACATACGATATATCTCCTCTTACATTAGTAAAAATATCCCTGCTAAAAATTGAGCCATAAATCTCCTGTTCCTATTTTCATTAAAAAAAATAACACGCATAAAAAAAATTTAAAAAAAACCCTGAAAACTCACACAGCGTTTTGAAAATGGAAGCTTAATTTTTTTTAAATGAATCCATTTCCAATTTTACAACAGTGACATCTTGAGAAGAATATATCACCGATTTTATATCTAGGAAAATTCTTCCTTCATTTTATTTTTGGCATGGGAAAATTTTAATAATATCCTACAAATAATCTGAAGAGGAATAATCAATTTGAACACCTGGATATCATGTAAAATATACAATTTGAACACCTGGATATCATGTAGAAACCTAGAAAAAATAATGCAAACCCAAACATAATAGCTAAACTTTGTAATATATTAATATGATATATTTTACAAATTGTTCTGAAATAACAAAGATAGTAGTATATAAAATGTGAGAAGACTGTTACTGCTCGGTGTGCAGGGTCGTTATACATGAATCAAGCTTAACAAAAGTCTGGAATGTTCGTATACAGTCCTACATTGGAGCCAAAGCATGTTTTATAGTTGTCTATTTTCGCTGGAAGCTATCTATCTAATTACAAAGGCCACAGAGTTGTAAATTTGCTTTATATGTCATTTCTTCAACCTGAAATCACTCACGTAATGGTCACACTTCAACGGGTCTTAGAAAATATGTTTGAGTTCAAGAAAGAAGTGAAATGAATATAAAAGAAAGCAGGAGCAAATATATAATAACTGAATCTAGATAGTAAGCTATTCTGTTATCAAAGTTATTTACGGTCTAACTCATATCATAACTCGCATGATAACTTATATATATAATAAATCTATTACATCATTAAAAACCCTACGCTATTACAAAAATAATGCAGAGTTACTGTGATATTTATTAGAAACATATAAATCTTAGAAAACATATCAGTGAAGAATTTCCAGTAGAAAATGTTTATAAAATTGTAATATTTTTTCTTGTTTTCTCGGTGGCTTAATCTCCTAATCTATTCAAATAGTTGACTTGGGCATCATGATCATCCAGTCCTTACTTCATGTAGAAGCAATCTTTAGATAAAGATCTGATGACTGATGCCTCAGACTGCCTGCATTATTCCCATGGGCCATTTCAATCAAGAAATGTGTGTTTATCTTAAACCCTGGCTGGAGACAAGTTGTGAGGTCACAGGTCACATTCTAATCACAGCACCGTTTCCCTATCTGCTAACTCCACTGGGTTAATTCTCGCTCGAATTCGAATTCTCACAGATGAAGTACAGCCTGCGAAAACATGCCCGCATTAGTCATTCATAATCTAAAGGACGATGTAGGTAGTATCGTTTACACGAGGTCTCCTTTTCCCCCTCCTCGCCACCCCACCCTTACAGGGCCTCCCAGACACCCATTGTGATAAAAGGGCACACTTTGGTGGCATTTGGCTGGCCTGCACCTCCAGTCAGTAGCAGAGCTGCCATTCATGTTTCCATAATGTCCCAGTTGGCAAACTCCCGGCACTACCAATCTCTCGGAACTGCCGCTTCCTCCCCTCTCCCTCCCTCTATCCCTCTCCCTCATTGAGCCCTCCCAAACTCTCAGCCTTCCATCCATCCATCTCTCCTCTGCACTGCGACCACCTACAATAATATTTTAGTCGGCGTGTGTTTACAGTTATGTTTTTTTTTAAACCCTACACTTGTCAGTGAGAAAGATTGGATCCTTCTTTCGGCAAGGGGAATAGTTCAGACATGCTTCTCTTCAAGGCGAAACCTGGGTCCAATGAGAGGGAGAGAGGGAGTCAGTGGGGAGGGGAGGGGAGGGGTGTGTGTGGGGGTGTGGTAGGGGACTGATAAGGAACCCTAAGGGCCGCATTTATCGCCTGGCCTCAGCTGATCCTCAGAGTAGGGAGCTATAAATGGCAGCATGTAATACCAGCCGATATCTCACCGTTGACCTGGTGTGAATGGTCGGCTCATCAAATCTACCTCCATGTTGACTGTGGTACAATATGGGTTAGGCTCACAGCACTGGGGTGGAGCAGTGGGGCGGTAGACCGCCTGCCTTAACAGGGGGGCTCTCTTTGGGTTGCACTAATTGGAATTCCTAGAACTTGTGTCAATACGACAATGTCCCAGAACTGTGTCTATACAACAATATGTCTGTACATTTTTAACATCAAACTATTTTTTATATTATTTATTAACAATCTTTATAATTAACAATTATTATAAAACTTATTGTGATAACATTAAGTCATTTGATTTTCAATACCTTGCAGTTATGACATAGAATCCAAACCACCTGTTTCCATGAAAGAAAAAATAAGAATTTCAAAAATTCAAATTATTAAAATTAATTAATGCTACCAATACAAAAATTCTTAATTTTATCAAAATTACATGACATCAGAAAATCAGTTCATGCAAGTTCAGAGAATAACAAAAGTAAAACATAATTTTATTATTAGTAAGTTGCTTAACAGGCTTAATTAGGTATGAACTTCAGATGAATAAATAAATTAGTGCTTTATGTCACAGCTTTAAATGAATGTCCTAACATAACATGATCATATTTTAAATTAAAACCAAAGGATTGTGTTTTGTCAGGACAAGTTTTTATATATTAATCTGTGTATACACACACAACATACACATACACCCCGCCCACACACACACATCCTCCTCCCCCCCCCCCTCCCACACACACACACACACACTGAATCAACTGTCTACAATGCATAATACATCACCACACTAATTTGTATAGCTAATTAAGACTGTTAATCAACACTAATAATAAGATTACATATTCTACTCTGAATGAATTCCATGTCACTGCCTACACTAATTACCGACTTCATTAATTAGAACAAGTAATCAAATTATGGCATGTACTTTTGGCGTAATTAGAAAAGGCTCGATTGTGAAAAATACTTATAAACCTGACGTGGACTCGATGACCTGAAAGTTAAGTACTAATTAGCGCTAATCATTTGCAAAATCCACAATTAGACTTAAAGACATGTACACACTAGAATTTATAAGTGCATGCAAAACATAGTCATTAACTTTTAAAATAATTTTATGCCTTAATTAGTGAATAGAAAACTAATTACTTGGGTACTAATGAGCACCTGAATTAAAAACAAACATCATTGGCCGTAAATAATTCAACATACATGCCATAATATTTTTAAACATCATAACGGTTCCGGTGGAAGTAAACATGCATCAACGTACTTTCCTAGATAATTATTGCAAACCAAATTAATTACTACATTAAATCAAAAATAATTAATTGGTGAAAATAAAATAAAGTACTCGAGTACAAACACATTCCCCCCCCTGGAACAAAACCTCCCACCTCAACAGGGCCCCCCAATCTGCGTGTGGATAAGACAAGTACAAGTGTTTTTATACCCGAGTCTGCTAAGCTGGTAAATGGAGACAGACAGAAGGGTTTAATACAGATTCAGGCCAGTTTAGCTGGTGTCAGTCAAATGTGTGTATGTACCTGTCGGACTGCTTGTTCATTTTGCCTACTGATGAACTTTCTCAAGTTTCTGGCGAGAGTAAAATGCCTAACAGGCATGTAGAATCAGATTAAGGGTGTTATATAATAGTGCTACTGAAACCCAAACATCCAAATCAGTAGCACAAGCTGGTAGCGCCTGGCCCCCACCGAACCCCCCATCTCTTCAAATCCATTCCAAGGAACTTCCAGAATCGAGTCTGACAGTTATAGTAAATAATGGCTGCAACAAAACCAAAGGGGAAAAAAAAAGGTCGTCTGCTTCTTTCATGGAAGCCAGACGCGATAGCACGAAAGTAAACTTCCTCCCGTTGAATGGGCAGAAGCCACGAGAGGATTGCAGTGGTGTTGTCTGCTAAGGTCAGCGCTTGTGAAGTAACCATGCAGAACACAGTGAACATGACTTACCCCTGAGCCCCGCCAGAGAAGTAGGGTAGGTAGCCCGAGAGAGGGTGGCGACACAGATAACACACACACACACACAGACACAGATAGACTCTCACGGCACGGGAGTAGGGTGTAGAGAGAAAGAGAGGGAGCAGATCGTACCGTCCACTGCTCCCTGATCCGGGGATAAATCAAAGAAAATGAGTTGCGATGAGGGCGTAATGAAGTTAGGGAGTCGGCCAAGTCGAGGCGTGAGAGCTACTTACACTGAACAAGCATTAATCAGGGCCCTACGCCACGGCAACCTGCTACCATCTCATGGCGGAGTTATCCCACTGGCCGCGACTGGTCAGGGAAGACGTACCCCTGTCTCCCAGCCAAGCGTATCGTATGCAAATCGTTAATTACGCTGAGCCAGGACAACTGAAAACACCCCCCTCTACAGGTGCCTCGCCGGGCCCTCCATCCAAGTTGTGCATTGGAAAGCAAGATGCTTTGTTAAGATGGGCAAATGACTTTTTGACCTCTCATTTTCACTTTTCTCTCCAGCCCTGGGAGGGAGAGTGAGCGAGAGGGAGAGGTAGAAGGACAAGTCTGCCCTCACAACTCCCTTCCATGTGTTAATGATTTGTTTGACCACAGTACTGCTGTAATTTCACAGGCTCGGGCTGATTATAGCTCCTCTCGTACACTGCTTCCATGAAATGTCTCCCGACTGACTCCCGTAGGCCTACATGCCTGCATGACTGCTTTCTTTGCCGGAGTGTGCTGACCCTCGCAGGAATCCAGACCCAATTAATTTTTTCAAACAATTACACAACCATAGCAAGACTCACCATGGTGACAAACGAGATTCGAGTTTTGGAGATAATTAATAGCAAATAGTTTCGGCAGCCATACAAGGTTCTCTTGGCGGTACTGTTCACACCTTGATGGACAATGATTGCAAATACCTGTACATATACATAAGCTCTTTTGGGACGGATATTTAACACAAGTTAGTTATTGTTTTACGTCACAGCAGGAATCTTTCACCCATACATGACGATAAACATAGATAATAATAATAATAAATAATGTGAACATTTATATATTATATTTATTTATAATATAGATATATAATAATAATAATAATAATAATAATAAATAATTTGAACATTCATATGGCTCCAAATCCATGCTCTAAATGATGTATGTTCATAATGCTAGATGGGTTAAAATCAAATGCAGCATGAAAAATATGCTAAAAATATTTTATTAAAACTGAAGTAACGTACATGATTAAATATAGAGAATGATATACCAACAATCTTATATAAACTATCATGTACTGAGTCTGTATTTACATGAACACAGCTTCTTGTCACATTGGGGTTTAACCTTCCATCTGCTGAAGGCATATAGAAATATCTGACGACGACAGGACAACTATGATGAAGGACGACAAACCTCTCAACTCAGTAGCAGAATTTAGCAATGTTGAGAGAAACACGTGAAAGAAAGAGAAAATTTCAACATCCAACAAAGTCGAAATTTCACCAAGAAAACCAACCACTCTGTTAAAAACATAACTGTTCATAATTAAAGTAATTACTATGGGAATTAACAGTTAATTAACACTTTAGAAAATAATAAAATCAAATTGTGATGAAACACACACATAAGCAAGGCATACCAGTAAGTTGAGGTAGGTAATGGAAGTGAATATGGAGTTTAACGTTGCTGCGGGAATTTTTCACCCATTTGTGACGAAGGTAGGTAATGGATATTACCGGGTATTGTACAAACAAACACTTGTATGAGTATGTTTTATATTAAACATTAATTAATTACTATTAAATAATTAATAAGACCTGCATAGAAAACAACCCTGTGCATGTATATAATACACAAGAAAGTATGAAAAATACCATGGTAAAAAGTAAACACTACGTATATATTATAAACTATGCTCACCAACTATTTGTCCAAATATCTGAACATTCCATGGTAATGGCCATATCACAGATTACACGTAGTGACACATCTACATAGTAATTTAAATATGTTCATCACATGCAATAATATGAATACTTTCATGTGCATCAAAACCAATCACTAGCCAGATGGTTTTCAAAACACTAAACAGACACTACTAATTATTTCCATCAGGATTGATTTGAAACCATGATATATTAATATATATATATATTATATACACTATATGTTTGATGCAACATAGTGTGTAGTAAAAACGTGTTTTTGTCAACTAATTTCATGATAATTCAGACTAGTGAGTAACATTTGTACTTTAAATTAAATATTTTTTTATTTTTATTTTTTATTTAAATTGTCTAACAATCTTAAATACTACAAACTAGTCCTAAATAGTACAAACAATAATTCTAAATAATAACCTTTGAAACTGATCTTTGAGAATCTTTCCACAAATTTGTACTTTGCAGCATCCGAAAATATCCATTGCACACAACATGGCATGTATCAAAACAGATCGTAAATCTCCCCGTCATCAAGACTGTGTGGTATAACTGTTGTGAGGTTAATCCACTGCAGCAAAGAAGTAAGACACATGATGTAACAGTATCCCTGGTCAGTGGTTGCGGTGGTTTCACTTCCACCACACACAGTAGCCACTCCTGTGGACCACCACAGGCTACTATTCCACTCCTGTGGACTGACAGGCTACTATTCCACTCCTGGCTGACAGATCAGCTACTATTCCAATCATGTGGACCAGCAGGCTACTATTCCGCTGTCATGGACACTACTATTCCACTCCTGGCTGACAGATCAGCTACTATTCTGATCATGTGGACCAACAGGCTACTATTCCGCTGCCATGGACCAACAGGCTACTATTCCACTGTCATGGACAGACAGGCTACTATATCACTTCTGTGGACCAACAGACAGGCTACTGTTCTGTTCCTGTGGACCGACAGACAGGCTACTATTCTGCTCACATGGACCGACAGACGGGCTACTGTTCTGCTCACATGGACTGACAGACGGACTACTACTTTGCTCCTGGGTTGCAGACGCTGTCACACCAGACGTAAATACGACCATAGAATCGACAAGGAGATTTTTCCATTTGTCTCCCAATACAAAAGTTTGCCAAATGCCGACGAAAAACACTTTTAATTAATCTTAGTTACACAAGCTGTTCGAGGCATCTCATCAGCCCAGGGGCAATCAAGTGAAATATTCATCAAGAAGTATTCTATGGAAGCAATAATTAGTCCAGGCCTAATCCCAAACGCGTTAATCTGGAAATTACTGTGTATTGTTCTCCTGGACTCGCTGCCTTGGTAAGGTACAGCTGTGTGGACCCCGAGGGGATCCGTGGAAGGGATCCTTTGACAAAACATGTCCTAGACATTACATACAATGTCGTAACACATCCCCCTGGACCAGTTTCCAGAGGGGGGTGCATACCACTTAAAACATTCTTTGGTTTATACCTCAGCAACCCAACTGAGACACAGGATATCACTGTGGTGGTTTTTTGTTTCCATCTTAATTTTCAAGAAAATCTGTCAAC
>JAVCKX010132844.1:0-10061 GCA_034780695.1 Lepetodrilus gordensis
GAGTTCTATATAGGCAGTGATCCCAGGGTATTTGACGGAGGTTAGTGTAGTCATAATGACTTGGGTTTTCGAGGATGATGTGACACATGAAGAACAATTATATGATGACAAAAGAACAATCAACAATTATCATAAATGCTAATGACTATGGTTCATTGAAGGGCAGACAATACTGTCATTATAGTGTTGTACAATAGTCTTGACCTTTATTATTGCTATTTCTTACATACTTGCAACATTAAGGTGAGCAATCATGATTTGTAGTTGGCAATGCAGGTCCTCTTTATCTTTTCTCAGCTGAGACAGTTCCTGGGACCTCCCTTCCAAGCTGTCTACAATATACAATACAATGTCTATGTATATACAATACAATGTCTACAATACAATGCCTATGTATATACAATACAATGTCTATGTATATAAAATACAAGTCTACAATATACAATACAATATCTACAGTATACAATACAATGTCTATGTAGTATACAATACAAGTCTACAATATACAATACAATATCTACAGTATACAATACAAGGTCTATGATCAATGTCTATACAAGACAATGTATACAATATACAATATGTCTACAATATACAATATACCCCGAATACATGTACACCTTTTCAGAGAAAGTGTACGTAATATCAGAAATGAACATACACTTTTTCAAAACATTAATTCGTTCATTTCGGAGAAAGTGTACGAATATCTGAAATACAAGTACACTTTCCCTTCATCGAGTTGTGCCCGAACCTGGGATCGAACCAGTCTGGTGTTCAAAACAATATCTTGATTTCCACAGCCACTACCAAGGGACCAAATAGTTGACTGAAGATAAGACCATTCGTGACTATGATGTCACGTACACATGCTACAACAAAACCATGTGCAGCATGAAATAATTGTTCATCCAAAAGCATACACAGGGGATGAGGGTCCCCATGGGTGATCTGGCGGGTCGATGATCTATTAAAACCTTACACTATTTTATACATTGATTTTCTCAGAAATTACATAGATTTTACATTTAAATGCTATACCATGTAGTACTCGACCACAAGAGGGGTATATGACAGTTACACCCACACTTTCCTCGGTGTATCGGTCAATATCTCAACAGTTTTGGTCGTGATGCCTCCTCGACTACCGCCTCGGAGGCCCCACTACCAAAACTGTAGGGATATTGACCGATACACCTCGGAAAGTGTGGTTGTAACTCTTACATACAATATCAACAAAGTCAAGTTTTGTTGTTAGAGAAAATGTCCAAGTTATCTAAACATTACTGGCCATTGGCACTCACCCAAATACCAGGATGTTACAGTAGACTAGTCTACCTGTAACATGCTATAAACTGAGTGTGTGTAGTCTACTTGTAACTAGGTGAGTGGTCTACCTGTAAACTGAGTGAGTGAACTCTATCTGTAGCAGACCAAGTCAGTGAGTCCACTGTCGATATGTAACTGAGTCAGTGAGTGAACTCTATCTGTAATATACCGCTTTATTGAGTGTACTGTCTGTATGTAATATTGTGTTAACTGATTACAGTCTCCCTGTAACATTCCTAACCAAGTGAGTACCTAGTCTTACTATTACATTATGCAATGAAATACCACAATCTTCTCACTAGTTTTATAAACTTCTGGTAACTTAAAGAAAAAAGTGTGTTTCACTACTGCAAGTTTCAAAAAAGGAAGTGCGATTGTGCTTAGCGAGGTAAATTAGCAGTTTCCATTCTACCTGTCAGAGTGTGAACTTCCTGGTGTGACTCACTGTACTTCTCTTTCCACTCCGCGGCCGCGTGGAGGGCGTCGGCTTCACGTGATTGACACTCATTACAGCGAACATTCAACTGCTGGATCCGTGAGGTCAGCTCGACCTTGCAGCCTGCAGTCTGACTGATTTCAGCCTCCTACATCACACAGCGCTCAATCAGGTGTGTGGCATGTCAGCTTATCAGAGATAGTGTTACTGTACTAGCATGCACCTGCTGTTTGGAGTGTAGCACATCATAAATACTACTATGATTTTATATCACTATTATTAATATTATTAAAAATTATTATTCTCATTATTATTATTATTGTTAGTTAGTATTATGATTAATATTAATATTTAAAAAGATATAGAGATTATTACCTGAGTGTCTTTAGATATCGTCAGTATCCTGCATTTGGGATAATACATAGTGCTTATTCCAAAACCAGGATACTGACGATTAGGACTGCACGGTATTACCGATGTATCGGTAAACCGCAATACTCAAGTGAAACAATACATACCGCAATACGTTTGTATATGTAACGGTATATTGCCAGCATTGTAAATTATAGTGATTAATCTGATTTCCTGCTTGATAACAAAAGATTAATTATTTACTTATGTTGTTAGTTTTAACTTTACATCAGAGTACCCTAATATCCAGCAAAAGATCGTCTAGAGACTAGTTCTAGAAGCTACAATCAAGGGACATAACTCTGTAAGTTATAACATTAGGGGCCTTAGAGGGGTTTCTTATGATAAGGGATTTAATTAGATTTAGAATAGCTTTCAAAATTCTTTCAATTATATCATGACATGACTTCATACCAATTGTAGTCAGTTAACCTATTAGCTGAACATTGTGTTGTGTTTTATCCGTGCATTGTAAAAAATCAGACAACACATATTACTAGTATTCACTAACTTTGAAATAAAATAAGGAAGAAAGTTTCAGATACCGGTACACATTTATTTATTTTACAGCATTAGAGCATTAGAGGGTCTAATTATTCTTTATTTATTTTACAGGATTAGAGGTCTAATTAAAGTACATTATTACAAATACAATGTTTAGTAAGTTTACACATTTTGCAGATGAAATAGACAAAACATATTAGGATATGTTTTCTGTTTCCAATATATTGCAATACGTATCGCAATATACGTTGTTGTATTGCAATATGTCGCAATACAAAAATGAGGCCAATACGCAGCACTACTGACGATATCTGAATACATAAGGGTAATAATCTCATTATCTTGCAAGGTTAATCTTAATTGACGATCATGAAGATAAGTGTTAATAGTGGGGAATGTCTGCAACAGAATGAAAGAACATCGACCACAGCTAAGTCAAAGGATGAACACCGTCATAGTCCCTGCCCAACAGATAAATTCTGACCGATATCGAAATTATTAGTAGCCGAATTCTTGACTCATTTCATGATCAATTATTATTATCATTATCATTATCATTATCATTATCATTATCATTATCATTATCATTATCATTATCATTATCATTATCATTATTATAGATAGATGGATAGATAGATAGATTTGATTAATCGTTAACAGTATTTCTATTATTATTATTTCTATTAATATTAGTATTATTATCATTATCATTATAATCATTAATTCTTGACTCTTTTCATGATCAATTATTAGTATTATTATTATTATTTTATTATCTGTATTAGTATTATCATTATCATTATTATTATAGATAGATAGATAGATTTGATTATCATTATCATCATCGTTATCATTATTATTATTATTATAGATAGATAGATAGATTTGATTAACTGTTAACATTATTTCTAGTATTATTATTTCTATTATCATTATCATTATCATTATCATCATTATTATTATTATTATAGATAGATAGATTTGATTAATCATTAGCATTATTTCTATTATTATTATTGCTATTAATATTATTATTAGTAGTAGTAGTAGTAATTACAAAGTCAGCACAAGCGATTATTATTATTATTATTATTATTATTATTAATAAATGTTTTATTATTATCATTATCATTATTTATATTAGTTATAGTAATTACAAAGTCAGGACAAGCGACTGATGAGAATAGATTTCATTTCCTCCTGCACCTAGCAGGATGGAATGGTGCCGCCCATGTGGAAAAGTACCTTCAGCCTGAGTAGAGTCATCAGTTCCTGTTCCCGCGCCTCCAGCTGACCAATGGTGCCAGACATTGCCTTCAGGGAGTCGTTCAGACTGTGATTCTGGTTCTGAACAAAATTAACACTTTGTTCACTCATTGTAGTCATTGTCTTTACTGCAAAGTGCTCCATGAATGACAAATGAAACCAAAAATATTATATATTTCACCAAATGTAGATTACTTCACAAACATATTACTTTATTTCTTTAATATTTTTTCTTTCTCTCTCAAACAAGTCTTATGATAAGGAAAAATTGTGTTTAGCTCAACGGAAATGTGTTTTCGGATTTTTGTTTAAGACACCAGCTCTACATTTATCGAAACTCGAGATTCTTTTGGATTTTTTTAGCTAAATCATTTTCTTTGCTGTGTGCATTTGGCTTTGCTGTACAATTCCATGTTTAAACTCCAAATTAAACAATCAAAATTATTTTATTCACTCATTGAAGACTTTGATATATGAATTAAATCCTTCATTTGTTGCCTCCATCATACCTCCAGTGTGTTCATGTGTTCTACTTTCTGCCGATCCTCCTGACCGAGTCTGTCCTGGTGACCTCTGGACAGGGAGAGGTCAGCGGCTGGACTGGCCAATGTGGCACGCTCACTCACTTTCAACTGGGACATTGCAGAGCTCAGCTGTCTCTTCTTCTTATGAAGATCACCTGCAGTGTCACAATGGAAGCATCAGGGAAGCTCTCGTATCTACTACAAGGCCATCTCTCGTAGAAATACATGGGGATTATGCACTAGTGGATGAGAGCTTTGCTTTGAGAAACGGAACCCAGTATATAGTAGGATTATAATTTGCAGAAGTTACAAATTCTTAAAATTATGAATACCATGTTAATCCAGAAAGTAGGGTGAGTGGGTGAATATGGAGTTTAACGTCGCTGCGGGAATCTTTCACCCATTTACGATGACAGAAAGTAGGGAATTGATAAATCGGAAGAAGTGTCTGTAAAATATTGCAAGCATTCACACTCGAGAAAGAAATTTCAAGCTGGAATATTTAGTGATACCACAGTGTAACAATTACTGTAGGAAAGATGCTCACAGTCAAAGTATGGGTTAGTTCGGATGAGAGTTGATAATAAAACAACCCCTCCAGGGAGTACGAGGTCAGAGGGACTGTAATGGAGATAATTAAGGGACTGCAGATGTTACAGTTACAGAACTGTCCTCAGACAATCCCATCTAATATTAGTGTGCCGTCCTCACTACACCACATCAAGGGAGATAACCCCAGGCTATGTACCTTCCACACCAATCGTAATCTTCATGACATGTCGGAAATGTAACACAGCACATCAAGGGAGATAATCCAAGGACACAGGACACAGCACATCAAGGGAGACAATTCAACGATGATGTAAAACACACATCAAGGGAGGTATCGATAACTACACACGACCATGTACATAAAGGGAGACAATCCCAGCATACCTTCCACGCGAGCACACTTCTGCTCCAGTGTCAGCAGTCTCTGCCGGTCTCTCTCCCACGCCAGGAGCTGTCTGCTGTGGGCTGTTACAGTCTCGTTCAGCTCGGCATCCCGGTCTCGGAGCTCCTGCATCAGCAGCTCTATCTCCTTCCTCTGCTTGCGGACTATCGTGTTGGCCTGGTCCACGGCCAGACTGGTGGACTGCAAAAGAAGAATTACATGTGATTTTTCACCCCAAAATAAATACGTAAAATAATAATACGCTCTTGAAAGGCTTAGAATTGTACAGAAAGTGCTACAGCCTGACTGCATGCCTTGATGCATCACATGCACCGCTATATGGATTGACAAATCAATCAACTATCAATTTGGAAGCATGTTCATATCATTATGACATGAATTACTAAAAGGATGACAAGAAAAGGTCTGCTGGCCAATTTCTCATATAGAGTTGTTTGTATTTTATGAAATTATCAATCTTTGAAATGGCAGGTTTGAGAGATGTTGATACGGCTGCATACGTGTACATACTGCATACCACTTGTACATACCATGCATACTGCAAACCATGTGTACATACTGCATACCACATGTACATACTGCATACCACATGTACATACTGCATACCATGTGTACATACCTGGGCCAGAGGCTGGCCAGTCACCAGTGAATGATACTTTGGAGACCCTAGAGATGTCTCTGCAGATTTTGTGCCCACAATATTTGACCTTGACCTGTCAGTATTTGACCGTGACCTGTCAGTAGTTGACTGCAGATTATCACTTGTGGTACGGTTTGCCGGGGAAGATGGTTCAACGCGTGCAGTGACGCGTGAAGGACAATGAGGGCGTCTAAAAGAGACATCCTGAAAATTAATGGTAAAATGTCTAAATTATGTCCAGATAATATTTAAAGTATGTACCTTCCAACATTTGACAATTTTCACATTCAAAACTAAAATAGCAATAAGAAATTGTAATAATATGTTATAATATTCCAAACAAAGTGAATGTGTTGAGTGGAAATCTAAGTCACTGTGTACACTACTACAGCAATATCATAGCAATCTGTTTATGGTGGGAGTAGACCCTGAAGTAATCATGTCACAGTAAGGCCCAGTTATGGGTGGATTTCATCAGAATACCTTGATTGGTGTGCTGTGATGAGGCCCATCTTGAACCGCCAAACTCTCAGAAAATAGGTCTGAAAATATTGATTAACCACATTGAAGATGCTTACAGATAATAATTATATAGAGAAATGTAACAAGCTGGTAACCAGTGGTCAGGCATTAATAGTACCGGTATATTAATATGAACATGATAATTTAATTGAGGTAAAATTAACATGACACCTTTTATTAGCCACAACATTTGCATTAATTCTCACAATAAGAAAATACTCATATTATCTTGTGTACATTGTGAAATTCAGAATACATCAACATTCTACACCTAGTCCCATGAAGAGTCGTATATATATCCAACAGTAACATCAACATTTGATAAAGTCTAGAAGTATCTACCTGAGTCGTCTGCAAACATAACTATAACTATAGGTAATTCTGTCTTCAATGCCTCATTTCCAGTGTGGCCAAAGTAACTCCAGGTGAACACATATAGCAGCCTGGAACAGAGGCGTCAGAGAACTAATGGATTACCATAGTGCTCATCACACTATACCAACACTTCAACATAGACATGATCACATAGAGAGCAACTGTAGGCCACTGTTTTCAAGAGTGGGTTAATAACACTCTCGTAAGTGCATGATCTCCATGAATAAGAGATCGCTAAGAGAGTCCTTATGGTCTCGTAGGTAGATATGAGAGCTTCGATAAATTATACCCTGGGTACTAGAAATGTTCATCTTCAACAAGGAAATAACAAAAGGTTTTGTTGGAGTCTTATTATAACTAGGTGAGAAGAGTGATTTGCTTACGACCACAAAAAACAACAACATGTAACACCAGTATACAGAACATGCAAGATCATATTTGCATGCAATATGTATTTTTTATATTCTTTTTCTAATAATACCTAATAAAATTAATATATATCAATTCTTCATTAACTCTATGATGGTTTATCGGCAACTTAAAAAAAAGGTGTTCACCCAATAATCCTGTTAAAAAAATAAACTATCACTTTTATATTGTCCTTGTGGAGGTAACTCTGATGTTACAATATTGGGCTGTTCATTTTGCACATGCATATTATTCAAGAATCTATTTGACAAAAAAAACATCGAACGAATTGAATGTATTCAAGCTATTCTGAATGTTAACTTTGGTACAAATTGAACACTTAGAATGCATTCCGAATACGAAAAGTAACAAAATGAATACTAACAGGCCATATATAGAATGTACACAATAGTTCATGAATAATTCATGTTTTGCAATAGTTATTTCATCAACTAAATTAATTGCTGGTTTACAACATCGTTTCCACATACATACATAGATACTGACTAGGCATCCTCTAAAACCCAAGCCATTATGACTACGCAGACCTCCGTCAAATACCCTGGGATCACTGTCTATAGAGAACTCCGTTTTCGACTCCGGTTAGCCTGTTTGAATATTTTAATAAAATTATATAAGCAACCAATCAGAGACTAGACATTCATCTGGTGCATGGTGCTTACGTGACCTCTTGTAGTGAGCTAGGCGGAGATAACTCTAATCAGAGTTATCTCCGCCTAGCTCATTACAAGAGGTATTTGACGGAGGTCTGTGTAGTCATAATGGCTTGGATTTTTCGAGGATGCTGACTAGGACACTATAGTTACATATATAATCAGTGATAATAGTAGCAATTTGTTTTTATATTTTAATTTTATATGCACGTTAGTGTACTTAGTTTGATGGCGTGTAGTGACTGTTGTTTGCCATAGTGATATTATAGAGAGGGGTAGCATGGCTTTGGATAGGAAATAGGTCATTTTCTACATCATGTACACTGGTAGGCCATGTTTATGTCCTCTGTGGAATCTATATGCTACGATCAAGATCTCCGCTATATGCACCCACAGAGGCCATACCTCGTGTATAGGTAGGATGCGCGCAGCCCGACGTAATTTGACAACTCAAATTTCTCACCTTCTTTTAACTGCTAAAACGTTCTCCATGTAGTCGTGCGTGAATGGTAATCCAATTAGTGAACATTGCTCTTTGTGAATCCGTGAAAATAATTAGAGTTGAAAATAATTAGAGTTGCCACTTGTCTTTAGATACACACTAATTATTTTCATGGATTCACAAAGAGCCATGTTGACTAATTGGATTACCATTCAAGCACGATTACATGGAGAACGTTTTAGCAGTTAAAAGAAGGTGAGAAATTAGAGTTGTCAAATTACGTCGGGCTGCGCGCATCCTACCTATACACGAGGTATGGTCTCTATGGGTGCATATAGCGGAGATCTTGATCGTAGCATATAGATTCCACAGAGGACATAAACATGGCCCAGTACACTTGTAGATACACTGGTAAATAAATTATGGCATAATCACTCGAAAATGTAGAGCAATAATCACTGATAAAATGACACATTGTGACTACTGTGATATGCTGTGTAAATGGTTATTGGTAATATTTGCACAGGTAAATAAATCAAGGTTTTGAATAAGTCTTACACGTGTAGAAAATGAAAGTTTACCAAGTTTAGAAACAGGTTGTTTCACGTCTTTGGTTTCTACATGTAAACATCCGGAAAACTGGTGGAAAGATATAAAACTGAGTTCAGATTGCACATATGAAAAGGGAATCTGTATAACACGAAATATTTATTTTAGTGAAAAAATACTATGACATAATTTACGATGTTATATTTTTCCAAATATATTTTATAGTATGTATGACATGCTACCTCAAATAGAATGCATTTTCAATCAATACATATTTCAACGAATAAATCACAATATGAACACTTTTAGTAAAAATGTGCGCGCATGCGCAATTTCTATATTAATATTACTAGCTTCCTGTGAACCGCTTCCTGCCTGTGCACATGCTGATAAACATATCCATCTGTTTCTGGTAGATATTGTTTAAATTATTCAATAAGTTTCTTCTTGTACATGTTGTAGACCATATCGTGTGTTCTCGATTAACTTGTTTCCAGTAAAATACGGAGATCGATTCAGCGAAATAAAACGAAATCTAAACATTTATTATGGTCGGACATCATAACTTCGTTACCCTCCTAACTCCGTGAGGTAACGCGGATTTTCGCGAATGTACTGCATGTGTATCGATTGTGTTTTTTTACGTCATACGTCATCACTTTCCAAGTCGTCTGCTACAAAAAATGTTAGGATGCAGATCGAGGAGGTAAATATCAACATAATCCGTACAAAAGTCATAAAATAAAGATTTCCGCCCGCACCCCCTTTTTTTGCCCTGTTTTCCTCTCCCATCTTTCACATTGAGAAAACGTCCTGAAATTTCATTTTTTATTCCAACCGGGAATCGAACCTGCGCCAACTTGCACATGGGCGACAAGGTACAGTGTCCGAGCGCTTAACCAACTGCGCTACCGGGGAACACATGAAAGCCCGATACACTTTCTTACGGTACGATACGTATTGCGATTCACAGGTCACGATACGATACACGATACGATATTATAGTGTAGAAAGCTTGTGATGCCA
>JAVCKX010132855.1:0-10061 GCA_034780695.1 Lepetodrilus gordensis
TATAGAGAGAGAGAGAGAGAGAGAGAGAGAGAGAGAGAGATATATATTTGACGGGGGTTAGTGTAGTCATAATGGCCTGCGTTTTCGAGGATTATTTCAACGTTCA
This sequence comes from Lepetodrilus gordensis, assembly GCA_034780695.1. Taxonomy (NCBI): domain Eukaryota; kingdom Metazoa; phylum Mollusca; class Gastropoda; order Lepetellida; family Lepetodrilidae; genus Lepetodrilus; species Lepetodrilus gordensis. The sequence goes on from JAVCKX010132855.1 coordinate 107, forward strand.
TTCAGTATGCGTTCACAACACAAGCCATTCGTTCGACAACGACTTAGATTTCAAAGGTGTTGTGATTGATCAAATCTATTTTAAACACGTTAATGTAGCAGTAGAGACCCATTAATATTCCCAACGTTCTATTTATGGGGAAACAACTGATATAGAAGTGTGATATTCTGGAAGAGTGATAATAGTTACTATGCCGTATATAGTAGGCAGAAGAATAACTGTTCTTGATATAACTTTATGGCTTTATTATATCTTAATGGTGATTAAAACAAGTATATACACCGATGCAAGGTCCTAGCATAGTATGAAGATGTATATATCTACGTGTCAGAACAAAAAACTTCTAAACTATATACTGACGATTTTGGTTATACTTCTGGAAAACAATAAATATAATTAGTTGTTAATTAAAATACACATTCACAATAATTAAGAACCAGATATCAGATGACTGAAACACTAACTAAAATAATCGTGATGGAATGAATAGCAATAACCAAACGCTCGGGCAAACGTACGTCACAATCGTATACCTACGCACGCGTGGGACTGAAAAACAATTATTGTGAAACTGGATCGTCACATATATAATATCTGAGTAGAACATATACGTTTTATTGTCTTTTACGTGTATATGGCTTTTTTAAATGCATCCGGATCCTTAAGAGTTCTACGTGCGTGCGATACGTGAGACATTGCCCCAAGATAACGAAACTCTTATGTGTACGATTTCATACTCAACTCAAAGTTTTGTTAATAAAACGTCATGTAAATCTTGAGTTTGAGCTTGAAATCGTACTCAAAGGGCATATTCGCAACCCCGTTCTCGAGTTGACACGACACGAGAACGGGGTTTCGAACATCGAAAACCACAACACGCGAACACCGTTCGCGAACGAGATTTTCACTCCCCACTTTTTGGAGGGTTGGTGCAGGAACGGACGTTAACACACTCGTTAAACACTTCAGCGTTCGCAACCGAGAACACGAGAACACGATCAGAATGGGTTCTCGGGTAACTCGAGAACGTGGCTTCGAATACGCCCAAATAGTTTCGTAAGCTCGGTTTCACAAGTAGAGTTTCACAATAATTGTATCTCAATCTTAAGCTTAGTATATGCGGAGGAATGATCATGAAACGCAATTATTATGAAACTCGAATGTCTCGCACAGTTTCGAAATCGCCGTTCGCCGGTACGTCTGTATGTAGCGTATAATATAATGCAGGCCTATAATATAGGATACATACACACGTACGACAAAAACATATAACACAGTTGAGTCTTGAATATGTTAAGACTGTCAGTACTCAACAAATTGGGAGTCCTACATGTGTGCAATTCATTTGACGTTGCAAGACCAGTCGAATTTCCTAATAATTGCATTTCAGCGGTACGCGTGTTTGTAACTACTAGTATATAGGCATTTTTATAGGCATTGGTCGTGTTTGTTTCTTCTAAAATCCTAAAAATAAAATGACATATTTTTCTTTTGTTCCAGGCTTGGATTGACGTGCCACAAACACCATGGATATTTTTAGACTCGTGTGGTCACTCGTCACGTGCGTCCTTGTGCCATTCCTGCTGACCATATCTTCGGGAATCGGCCGAGCGAGCGCATTCAGCCCTCGGAGCATTCGGAACTGCACAACGTGTCATCGAACCCTCGGAGACGAGATCCAGCAGTTCCGGCGACTCCAGATCATTCGGAAAAGGATCGAAACTGCGCTGAATATCGAGAGAAACGTGGCACCGGTGGACGTACAGTCTGACGGGGTCCCCGACAACACCATAAAACCATTGCCCGACACCGAACAGGATGAAATCATCAGCTTTTCTCATACAATTGGTAGGTCATCTTTAGACTTCAGAAACCCTACTACTTGTCAAAATTGTTTCATAGCAATGTTTACGATTTTTAATGAGTGTTGACATGCATCTTTTGAAAAATAGGGTATCTTCATGAGATCAGAAACTCGAGTCCTTGTCCAAGACGTTTCGTGGCAATTTTATCGATTTGTAATGTGTAATTCTTTTGAGAAATTGCTATGAAACGTCTTTGACAAATACTACAGAAACACGTGTCCAATGTCTCTTTAAATCAACAGGGCTCTAGACCTAAATTCTTACTTTTTGAGACACCTGTCCCCGTATCCCATCAGACATGAAACTACTTTCCCTCTAGATAATGGGCTTGTTAATCTAGACTATTTCACTTGTCCTTATAACTGCCGAGCCCTGATGCATGCTACCTAACACTTTAACAATCATAAACCTTTCTCACACCATTGATAGTTCATTATATTCTTGCAAGCGTTTCACGAAGCTCTCGTATCTACTCATCCTGGAAACACATGCTATTATGCCTACACTTATTTGACGGAGGTTAGCCTAAGTGTAGTCATAATGGCCGATGTTTCGAGGATGGCATCTAATACGAGACCATATTAATCACTTTCGTAGCGATCTCTTATGCATGGCGATCGGTCACGAGAGCGCTGAATGATGCCATGGTGGATATCCGAGTTCCGAGAAATTACACCCTGAAGTAACTCCTGTTTACTCTCCACATAACATGCTCTGCCTTCGAACACGCCAACAGCACTTCCGGTATTTACCGTTCTACCAAAGGACGTTTCAGTCTTCGCGTTGGTTCCCTCGAATGAGATTTTCACTTCCTAGTGCCTTTTCCGGAGTCATTCATTTCCTCGGAAGTAATATATTCAAATAACGTGTGTTTTTTTATAGTAGGCTATATATTTGAGAATGTCTTCCCGTTAGCCGGTAGTTCATCTGTCATTATTTCTTATTTTACCAATATTTGATTGTCAAAAATTCGAAGGTGATGTTTTTTTATATCTACAATGCTTACGTGCACCGCGATATAGATGCTGTTACATCGGTTTTAATGTCGGTAGTTCATGCGTTCGTATATCATTATACATTACAGGAAGGCAGGACGATTCCAGTCTGCTAGAGTTCGTCGTACACTCAGGACCCGTGGAAAGAAAGGTGGAGGTCGTCAGCGCAAACTTGTGGGTGCTTGTGAGAAAACGAGGACGAAACAGGAAAGGAAAACGGATCGTTCTGAAAGTTTTCCAGCTCAACGACCGAGGACATTCCCTCCTGACTTATCTCCGGACAAAAGTCCGCAAAACGAGGTGGCAAAAACTCAGCCTGCCCATAAGTCTCGTTCAAAATCTCGTCCAGCCACCGGAAGGCAAGCTACAGCTGCGCATAGACTGTCGACGCTGCGGCCGGATGGTGAAGCTGGTGCTACCAAAAGACAAACACAGAAAGAAGCGGAAAAGGGACAACGAGCCCACGTTGCGTGGTCTCCGGAGAAACAGGACTATAAAGAGGAGGCCGTTCTTGCATATATTTACACGGGTCAAAGTCCAATCCGGGTCATAACGAATTCTAGGAGGATGTGCGCATAATGTGAACATGGTTTTGATGACGTCATTGTCTAGACAAGTGTGTGTATTTCAGAAGGAACGCACGCGGATATTCTCCCTAACGTAATATACCTCAGTTAAACAACAACCTGTTTCACGTCGTTTTGGCGTGGTGTACGCCGTTTTTGGATACCGCAAGAGGCGATATTGTGAATAATTACAATGCGACAGTGCTACGAAATGAAGCGGCAATCGTACTGTTGTCAAATCGAATAGTCATGTTTTTAGAAAACTTACTATTTATCTCAGTCTGATAATATTTGTTAATACTTGCCATGCATGCATTTATATAATCTGTGACGTCTAGTTGGAAGATGATTATACCGGCTCATATTTTATACATGAATCTTGTACTGGGTTGAACGCTGACCAAGGAGCTCTTCCTTAAATTTACGCTCTCATATCCGCAAAGAAACCATAGCGCACTCGTAGCTGATCAGGGTATCTTTTCTCAAAGCTCTCATATCTACCACGAGACCATAAAAACATTCGTAGCGATATCTCTCTTCCTCTCTCTCTCTCTCTATATATATATATATTATCTCTATCTCTCTCTTCTCTCTCTCTCTCTCTCTCTCTCTCTCTCTCTCTCTCTTGTCTCTCTCTTGTCTCTCTCTCTTATTCGTGGCGATCGTGCATTTACGATAGCGTTGTTGTCGTGGATATTAGAGCTTCGAGAAACGATACAAAGGCAGATACGAGAGCCCATTTGCCTCTTGGTGGATGTGAGAGCTTCTCGGAAAAGTGTACTACCCCTGTGCCATGCGAAAATTTACGAAAATTAACAGAACATAACAAACGTCAGGAAAAGGAATTCCCTTAAGGTGTTTATAGACGTTAAGTTTTAGTTAAATCTGTATCATGATACCTGCGTATACTATATTGCTTACTGTCAGTCAAGCAGTTAGTGGCAGTACCCCCAGCCAATCAGAATGTCCATGAGACATAGAAATCCGTGCGAAATCGAGACTTAGCAGAATCTTAGCACCTTACTAGTGACTACGCGGTAAAATGTCCTGTGGGCCTCTGCGTTATGCCTTGGGTAGCGCAGATCTCATGAGACAGACTTAGCGTGTAGACACATACGACTGGCTAACCATTGCTAACATATCAGGTATTATGTATGCAGGTTCGTATATGGCACTAATAAGGCGCTATATGACACTATATGGCACTAAATGACGAGATACATATATAACTAAGAACAACGAGAATAGTGACATAAAATATATATGTTTCGAAAATATTGGTGTTTTCATCTCGATTAACTAATACACATAATGTCATACTGTTCTTTCGTCATGTAACCCTCTCCCTGCTGAATTAGGCACATACGTGACTCTTTAGGGCATAATCTTATGCGGTTGCCCCCAAGCACAGAAAGGGTTACGTCGATGCTCATTTTCTGGAACTAGGTCACTATCCAAAACCCTCTGGGTTAACCCCTATTCGTATTGGAATCAATTCACGGTTCTATGGGTCAATTATAGTAATTACTTCCGTAGGAAAAGGGTTAACTAGTATCCACTGCCGTTGACAATTTGCACTTTCAGTTGGGAATGATGGTCCTGAGTCAATCGGAACAACTCGATTGAGTTCTCATTTGCTCCAATGATCACGATTGTTGAAGCAAAGTCGAAACAAATCGAGGTATTCCGATTGAGCCTGCGTTTCATGAATCTCAAATATAGCAATATATATCCATGAAGAACCACAGTGATATGAGAAGAGCGCGTATTTATAGTAGACCCCTCTCTCTCTCTCTCTCTCTCTCTCTCTCTCTCTCTCTCTCTCTCTCTCTCTCTCTCTCTCTCTCCTTTCTATCTCCCCTTCCCCTCTCTACCGCTCTCTCTGTGTCCACCTTCTCTCTATCGCTTTGTCTCTCACCTTCTCTCTCTCCTTCCCCTCTCTCTCTCTTCGCCTCTCTCACTCTCTCTCCCTCTCTCTCTATCTCTCTTTCTCTCTCTCCCTCTCTCTCTCTATCGCACAAGCATTATATTATATAAAATAGGTTGCTGCTAGATGCTCTCGGAACTATTGACAGGACGAGTGTGCAAATTATAGATGTTTGGAATGGGTAGAGTCATTCCCGTAACATACACCATATGCCTATGCAATATCGTTGACGGAGGCTAAGTAAGCATGTAATCTGTGTTTCGAGGATGTAGCAGTGTAGGCAGGTTGAGATGGGGACAATTCAAGCGTTCTTCAATGAAACCACTGAAGACTCCAATGGTAAATAAATACTGCCTACACTATTATTTATAATGCGTCCGAATTTATTCCCATAACACTACATATTACCTCTATCAATGAGTTAGTCTGCACTCACATGTCCTCTCAACTCCGTGGGGAGTATACGACCAAAGTTGCAGTTTTCAAGTCGCTAGATTGTAAGCTGATTTTGACAAGCTAGCCTCGCGGCATCCTCGAAACAAGGGTTTTAAGACTACACCTAACCTCCATCACGGATGATAGGTGCATAATAGCCTGGGGTTTGAGGATGTCCTCGCGAAGGCGAACGCCTAAACAACAGGTGATTTTGTATTTATGTACTACGAATGTGTTCAGGGTTACAATTGGACCTGTTTATACATAGCATTTAACCAATCCAAACCACGAACTAATTCATCAGACAGCATCACCCTTCTTAAAATGTTAACTACAACAGTACGGATAAAGTCCGGAATGAATGTGTACATACTAGTATGTCAAATACAATTATTTTATTTTATTCGGGTCCGGCGGTTACGAATTCTTTGGGAATGATAGCATGCTCAACTGTCGTTTTGTAATCAAATCTCAATACTAAATAATGCGTAGCGCATGAAATCGAACTCAGCAACGTGTCCTACGTACCATCGGACCACGACGTAAAGTTAAAACATCGGATTTATTGCAACCTATTGTTCCACCTTTAGAAGTCTAGATCTGTAGAATAGAACATGTATATCATTATTCTATAGTATTACTTTTATTATTATTGTTATAAACATGTTATTTATGAAAAGTTTGTGTCTCCACGTGTCTCTGTGTTTCGTCATCAGTCTTCAATTAACATAAATTTTAAATGGCAAATCATCAACATACCTATTTACACGTTTTATGTTGGAAAGTGTTCGTGGAACACATTTTATGTTGGAAAGTATTCCTGGAACACCTTTTATGTTCGAATGTGTTCCTGGATTTCTTTACCACAGAACGAGCATAGCGCTACGAGACTCGTAACTCATATACGTTAACGCTACGATTGTTCTGCGGAACGGGATTCAAGTCATTGCATAATGCAATATTATGTTTACCTCAGCATATCTTTAAACGAGAGTTGTCAGTTGTGTGTGTACGCGCGTGTGTATGTGTACAAGAGGTTATTTGTGTGCGTGTGTATGTGTGTAAGAAAACATGTGTTAATAAATCTAACTAACACCGACTGCAGATACATCTCAGCAATCGCATAACGTTACACAACGTTAATACAACGTTGGATGCATGTTACGTTAAATAATATAATGTAAATGTTACGTTACATACTGTATTACAACGCTATCACAACGTTGTAATACTGTTGTATTACGTTATTTAACTTAACATTTACGTTATATTATGTAACGTAACGTAACATTCACCCAAAGTTGTAATAACATTGTATAACGTTATTACTTGTCTGGAAGTATTGCTTTCGATGTATACCTGTGGTTTATCTTGTTCTCGGATCACATTATTGTATACTAGTATTATAGGTGTTTTGCCTTTACGACTATTGTATTTGCTGTTGGTAGTGCCGTGTCGCATCTATACCACCAGTAGTCCAGCAATGTTAGACAGACAATGTTAAAAAGGTGAGGAAAATGTTGGGCAGAAAAAACCCAATGTGATTTATATAAGCAAAATGTTAGACAGATAAAACAATGTTAGAAAAATAATTATGAAAAATGTTAGACAGACAATCAAAATATTAGATAAAGAAGCATTGTTACGCATTACACTATAAGCAAAACATTATAAGCAATGTTAGGCAGAAAGGCAATGCTAGACAGACATGCAGTGTTAGACAAATAAGCAACATGTTAGACAGAAAAGTAAACTGTTATGCAGAAGAAAAAACAACAACTACATATTAGGCAGACAAGTAAAGTTTAAGTTAGGCAAAATGTTAGGAGGGAGGCAAAATATTAGACAGACAAACATTGTTAAGCATATATATAATAAGCATCGCTAGACAGAAAACTAATATATTAGACAGAACGGTAAAACGTTATAATTAGGCAGAAAAGCTAAATGTTAGGCAGAAGTGTAATATGTTAGACAGATTAGCCAAATGTGAGGCAAATGTTAGGCATATAAGTAATACTAAGCAGATAGCAAATACTAGACAGAAAATCAATCTTATTATAAAACGATGGGTAGAACACCAATCAGAAAAGTAAAATGTTAGACAAGCAATGTTAGACATTATGAACAATCTTAGACAGACATAGTATCCTCAGTTTGTGTTTATTTACCAATATCCGTGGTAATATTATACTGCATACTTTGAAATAACGCCAACAGTATTATTGTTATCAAACCGGAATATTGGTATAATATTTTTAATAATATATAGTATCATATTTGTGTTTAAAATATTAAATAAAATAAAATCTTCATGAATAGCTGCCGTATGATTCTAGATGTCGAATGCATAATATGACGACTATTATTAATAATAATGTCAATAATAATAATAATAATAATAAAATAAATCTGTGGTTACAGGTAATAAAGACATACCAGTTTAATATACTGTTAGTTTACTTAGTTATTACGTGTTATACATAGTCGGCTGTATTTCGAAAATGGCGCTAATTTATCTGTATATCGTCAATATTATGTGCAATACTGATCATCGGACGATTTACTAATACTAGTAACTACATGTACACGTCTAACTTAATGAAGTGATAGCTCAATGCAATTCAACAAGTTAATTGAAAGGTATGCTATAGGCCTACTCGTAATGTCGCGTATCCTATTTGGTTATGAATGCGCATATCTATGTCTCCGAGTAATATAGAAGGGGAGTACTAACTAGTACCCTACGCGCGTTAAGTGCGCGTACATATAGCGATACACCGTAAGTTATAAATGACAAACTCTTGATAACAACAAGTGAAATACGACTTATGAATAGCAAGGCATGAATGATATATTGTGGATTTATTTTTGTGTATGTGTGTTTGTTCTCTATTGCACTTCATGTATTGCATCTCACACTCAGCTGTAATAAAATCATTCCATTCACCATCGACCTTAGTTTGTGAACTTCTTGGAGATATATCGGTGACGAATATCGGTGAGCGTGTCTGAGACACCGAGTGCGGGCGTACTTCGAAGTTGGATCGCGTATATGATTGTGAAGAAGAGATCGTCAATCTACGTGTGTGTGTGTGTGTGTGTGTGTGTGTGTGTGTGTGTGTATGTGTGTGTGTGTACAGGACACAGGTATTCGGATCAACCAAGTGACATCCACAGATACGCATATTTCTGATCCGGAATGTTGCGAAGTTGCTATAATTGAAGGCCCAGGCCCAGATGAAGTCGGACTGGCTACAGCACAAGTAGGGATGTCAAGAAGTTATCAATGACAATGTGTGTCAATGCGTGTCAAGAAGGTATATACACTTACGCCGACGGCAGTAATAATATACCTAAAGTATAATGGACAATGGGGTATCTACCGACGAATACATATATCAGACAATTATTGGATTGTGATTTGCGATAATCGACCTCTTATTATATTCCATTTCCCCCCTAGAATATCCCCCGCCGCGCCACACACAGACAGACACAGACACACACCAACCCACCACACACACACACACACACACAGATATATATATATATATATATATATATATATATATATTCTGGAAATTTCGTAACTTCACAGTTCTTAGTGAACTTCTTAAAGGCCTATCTCAGTTGATAGTCCTATATAATGGACACACGAATTTCGATATAAGACTAACTACGTTTGATTTGTCCACCCATGCAAACGTTGTTATTTACTGATATATATTAGTAGTCCCCAGTACTCGATAGGTAGCAAAATATTGATAGTTTATATGAATAAAGGGAACGTTCCGCTATTTATCTTCTCTTTGATGCATTAACTGATCTATGAAGGAATTGCACGCAAACGTTGCCGTAATGTATTATATGTTAGTCGTACAATTTTGAGTGATGTCCTTTTGCATTGATAACATGAAGCAAATAAAAATACGACGATATTCAGGTTGTGTATCGGGGAGGTGCAGTGGATCTGTGTCTACCATACAGGGGTGAAAAGGTTTTTGTAATAAGTACAAACATGATTTTATATACGTCAAGTGAATGTGCTTTGCAGTTGTATTTATTTCCTTTTTTCTTATTTTTTTTTAATTGGGGTTTAAAGTCGCTTTCTATAATCTTTCACTAATATCACGACTTGTCAGTTTAGGGCAGGAGGAAACCCGC
>JAVCKX010132866.1:0-10061 GCA_034780695.1 Lepetodrilus gordensis
TACAGGGGGTTGCACTAGATATGTGTCTACCAAACAGCGGTGGAAAGGTTTTTGGAAGTATAAACATGATTTTTTGTATGTCAAGTAAATGTATTTTGCAGTTGTAGTTAAGAACTAGTCCAAAGCAACCATAAACATCTGTGATATTATGCCTTTAACATTAAAAAAAAGAAGAATTATAATAATAATACTTTAGTAATAGATCTAATAGTGGTGTTGGTATATATAGTGCTAAGATCCAAGACATCGATCTGTGGCAGTACTAGTACTATTGAGGTGAATTGAAAGCAGTACTAGTACTATTGAGGTCAATGGAAAGCAGTACTCATACTATTGAGGTCAATGGAAAGCAGTACTAGTACTATTGAGGTCAATGGAAGCTCAGCAAGTCCTTGATAACCAGTGGACCCATGTAGTGGGGTCAATAATATCGACCATGTGACTTCCACTAGGTGACCACCAGTACCACTCTGTGACTTGAGGTACTGTCTGTGCTGTACTTGTACATGTAGGTATTATAGCAGTAACCAGTCATCCATATTGCTATATGCTTTGAGAAATAGTCTCTATTTGACTGCAACTACAATCAATAATTCTATTTTGGTAATTAATACCAATAGTATTTCCGCAGCATACAAACTCATTATTGGTTTAACTATGCAGTAAAGCTGAACTTATTAATTAAATTAACTTTTAAGCTACATGTACATGCATATTCAAATTAGATTTATTAGATTTATCACTACTATTCCAAATGGCATCTCTGGTTATCTCCAGTATATAAATAAGGTTAATTACAGAGAAACAAACATTTAAAATTAATATTATCATTAAACTATATCAAAGTATGATTTTCTTTTGCTATTAAAGCTTACATTTGACCCAGTACACAGCCTTAACGATATTATCAAAATACAAGCCACTTTTCCCTTGGCAATAAGATCTCACGGCAAATAGCATAGTAGTATATTAGGCTATGATGAAACTAACTAGGCTCCCTATCAGACAAATGGCCATTGATCGGGCGTGGTTAACACATTGGCAGATACTCTGAGGAGATCTGCGCCTTGCCGTACAAAGATTACCTCGCAGAGCTGTCGCCAAGTCACAGGGCTGGACGCGAACGCACGTGATGCGTAAGCCCGGGCTTGATTAAGGGCCAATCAATGACCACAAGGTTATGCATATTTCCTACTTGATTGAAACGTATTTCGGTATGTCTATTACACAGATGTGTCCAGCGGGCCTTTCAGTGGTACGCCTCATGTGGATTGCATTATGTTTGACATTTGACCTTTTCAATATTGTCCAGTTAGGGGTCTGGGATTGAGCTAACTCGATTGTTCAGTCTGTTGCGTTGACACCTGTTGATCACCATACTTGGGTTAGTTTGACAGTTGGCTAAAATCTTGAGGATTGTTATCTTGTTATTGTGCAACTTTATTTCAGCTGAATGTATGTACAAAACTAAACTTAACAAATTCTCAATTTAATAGCTAATGAAATACTAACATAAAATTAATAATTATATAAAAATAAATGAATGAATGTATGAATGAATGCATGAATGAATGAACAAGTAAATAAATAATAACTAACTAAATAAAATAAAAATTAAAACAATAATATAAAAAAACACCATTAAAAATAACCAATAAATAAATAAATACATTTTAAATGAAAGATAACATTTTGGTGAAAAGTTATCGCAAATATGCTAATCAATTATATATATTCTCATTCTATTCAGATTTAAAATCAAATCACTGTCACTGTTTGTAAGAAGAATAAAGAATGCATTTGCTATTCATCAAATCTACAAAGGGTCTGACATATTTTTAACAAATCAGATACTTGTTTCTGCAGAATTTCTGTTGGAAATTATATGTTTGCTTGTGAAAAGAAATCCTTTTAAACTCCTTTTGCCTAACTATGTGGATTCATCTCAAAAGTATAATTATTCATCTTATAGTAATTGATTTTGCTCTGAAAAGGTTAATGTATTCAACAGTTATGTGATCTGCATAAGAAGTTCATAATAACCTATCTTATTTTATTGGTTTCTTTAACATAAAGAATTCTTGTATTTGACAATATTGCTGGCGTATATGATCTAGACACTTGCAATGCATGTGATTCTGGGGGCAATTCCAACATTGAACATTTCAGTTTAAGATTTGGATGATGTCTTTCTGAATAAACAAAACTTTCTAGTTACTGAAATTTACTATTACAAATTAATTACACATGTTTGGTTTTACAATTGGTTCCTCAGCATACATAACCTTTGCAATGTGGTTTGTGAAATGTGAAATTAAAGTACATTTTTTAAATCAAGTTATTGAATATCTATTGGAAGATACATTTTAAAGAGAAGTACGAATACATGTCATTGACTTTAATCTTTAGAGCTAGTTGAATGCGGGCCATTTGTTTCAATGGAATTACTCAATTTGGTTGAATGTTTAGCTCTAGGAATTTTCACCAAAATGTGCTTGGCATTTGCAAACATCGTAAAGAGAAATTGGAAAATGCTGCGGAAAATTCCAAATATTTGCCATTGGCTCAGGGACAGTGATTTCTGACGACACGACGCATCTTGAATGGGTTTCTTTCATTCCTATTGAAACCTCTGCATCTTAATGGATTGTTTGTTCCACAGGTTTGCTGCACAGGAAGAGAAATATTTTCCTGAGGAATTATTCCTCAATTGCCTGGCTATCTATTTTGTTGATCTTTCGCAAATTGAGATTCTTTCATTAAACCAGGGGTATCCAAAAATCGTCCAATATTGGCACATGGTGGGATGACAATTATTAGGTTTTCACAGAAATCTTTTGAGATTACTTTGAGATTGATTTCATCTGCATTCAGTAACATCATTGTGACGTGGAAACATATTAGATCTGGTCATGCGATCGCTGACCAGCCATCACCGAGAGGCTTTCGTCAGTGGAGGGTAGCACTGGCAGAGCTGTGCTGTCAGTCGCTTTCCATTGTGCCAATGAGATGCGCAATGAAAAGGCCTGCTTTTATTCAGGTTTCTATTTAAAATCAAATGCCTTCCAGTCAGAATTTTGTCATGAACTTAATTTTAAATACGACAGAGAACATTTTGTTGTTGTTGGAAATTGACTTTGTAATATGGTATCTGCAGGCATGCTAGAATGTGTACAAATGTGTTTTTGATAATTGTAAAAGCTGTTGGAATGATACACGTTTTTGCTAATGTATTTACTCTGAAAAGGTTAACTTAAATTGATTGAGATAATATTGAATTGTTTTTTATTTCATTATGTTTGATGTACTTTGGAATGTGCTTGATGAAGACAGTGCAATAATAACAAATGACTGTATCTGTTGGTTTCAACCTTTGATAACTTGACAGATATATGCACATTTAAGATGTTACTTAACTCTCTCAGATGGTGATTACTTTTTCTATTTCACCAAAAGAGGAAGATTTACACTTGACTGGGTTTACATCATTGTGGAGTATTGCTTGCATAGGTTTCAATCCTTGCAGTATTTTATCAGGTATTATCAGTATGAAATTATATGTCAATACATTGATAATAAGTGCGATGTGAAAAGTATGCAGCTGTTTAGATTTGCACATTTGCACATTTTCCTGAAATAATGTGTTTATCCAGTTTGTCAACTACTGTGATTATACAGCGTAAAAACCCACAGCAAGCCAAGTTTTCTCCCCCAGTCATCTGATTAGTTCACCTCCTCAACATAAAGAGTTCTTATCACAATCAATGCAAACACTCAGCCTCTCTCTCTCAGAAATGCCAAAGAAAACCATTTCTCATTCTTATTTTTACGATTCTTTGAATAAACGACTTAAGCCTTTTTGCATGGTGGCTTTTTGACATGAATCTCTCGTCATTGAGTAACGGGCTTGTAAGGGAGATTACTGAGGGGTGGCGGTATTGTCAGTGCCTGTGTTGACGTCCCATTACTTCCCATTGTCATGATAGGTGGCAGTGCGGTAGCTCCTCTTATGTCACATTGCCACGCTAGGTGGCACTGCTGTGTATGGTTATACATCACGTGGAGCAACCTTGATATTAACATGTAAAATCACTGCCTGACCTTTAAAATCAGACATCCGATTTATAGCGATTTCAGCTGTTCATGATTTTTATGGACTTGGAACTGCTTGAAGTGAGACTGGCTCGATGACACTGATTTCAGTTGAAGATTTTCAACTGATGTGTTCGATATTATATATTTCATGAAAGTATTGTTGAGTAGTTACCTAACATTTGAACTAATATTTCCATACTAATTCAACTTTTTATTTTTATTTGCTCTTTGTGTTTTCGCAATCACTAAATATTTTACAGCTGTTATGTGTATTTGATATATACATTTTTGATTAAAAACAAAATACTAAAGAAAGTTTTCTGTATTGGCATCATAGCCCCTATGTGGCATCACAGCTGTTATGTCATCATAACGCCTTCATGACATCACAACTGTTATGTCATCATAACGCCTTCATGATATCACAACTGTTATGTCATCATAACGCCTTCATGACATCACAACTGTTCCTAAGCTTAACATTGCACAAGCATGCGATCATTTCCCAACTCTCTCAGATGGTGATTTCATTATATTGGCGTCAAGCAGATGTGCATGAACGTTATCGGTCTTCTTCATCTCCTTTGCTGAAATAGGAAGCCATACTCTTGTACTTCCAGACGTGACACTGACAGATTCCAAATAGGAAACATAGGCTTATTTCGTATGCATGTTTCCCATTTTGGAACTTAACCCATTCTGATCAACTTAATAAATATATGCTGCTTTTGAATTATGTGCTCATCCCTTGCTATATTAATTGCAAGAAAGGTAAAGTACACAAAAACCCAGAGCTGTCAACCTGTACAACTTCTAGAATCAGATCGATTATTTCTCATTCATTTTTTGGCTGTCATTGGATAGATTTCAGCCCTTGACATGTTACAAGTTGCAGTTGAGCACGTCAGTTGTTTTGTACTTGCCCCTATAATTGAATCCTCAATTGAAACGTCATCAGTATGCAGTTTCCCAATCACTAACTGAAGGCCACTGTTGTGGAAATGTCTGCAATAAATGGAAATCTGTTCTGAGGAGTAGAAATGTGGTAACTCTGCAATGAAGAGTAAAATCTTGCAAGAACATGTTCAACACATGCTGTAACCTGCATGGGTAACCTGCATGGAACATATCATTCTACTTTAATCTTAGGCTAAGAAGTTCATAAGAATGTTTTGAGAACAAGGTCCCAGATCCACAAACTGAGAAGTCTGTATCTGTATGGCATCTTCTTGGTAGGATAGAAAGCTTGCTATATTACTAAGATCTGTATTAGTGCCATACAGTTACCTCCGGCTCATACAGGTCATGCTACGATATCTAGAATGCTGCAAGCTCACTGAAAACATGTAGAAAATGGCATTCAATCCCTAATAAGTCTGCTGCATCAGACTTTACACAACTTTCTATTCACTCACGGCAGATCAATAGCCACAAGATCACTTAATTACTGACTTACTCACATAAAAAAAAATTAATGTAAAATTTGAGATTGAGTCCAAAGCTATTTCGAGGATTTTTTTTCTAAATGTATTATAAACTTTTTTTCGTGTAAATCTTGTTAGGATTCTTCACATCATCTCAGCACGTATTCGCCTCCCAGACTGTTCATGTCAACGTTCTTAGATGGCTTCTCCTGAAAATTGATTCATTTAACTTCCCTTCAATTGCGATGGCACTATTGAGCAATGTAACCATTCGACACGCATACATGCACATTATGCTGGCATCTGGGTGGTCGGAGAGCTCATAATCTGCTGTAGCATGTCACACTGCAACGTGCTTCACTTGGGAATGGGAGCATTGTGTGATCTCGCGATGACTGTACGTGCATGAAATGTTAATCTTCGATATGCATTGTTTTATCCCTTGGGATTTGTAGATTTGTAACCTGCTGTTTCCTAAGCCAAGATATTCTGAAAACTGAAAGATATGACCACTTAAACTTTACAGATTGTAAATGTGATATCATATGACAACCACCGAATAACTTCAAATGTACTTGCATGACCGCGTGGGTGGTAGCGCAATGGTAGAATGTTGGACTTAAAAGTTAGAGGCCTCAGGTTTAAATCCTGTCCCACGGGCCCGGCATCAATATTCGTGAAAGATACCTTACCTACGCAATCATGATAGGATTTGTTGTCTGTACCATGGCAGTGGAGTTATCTTGGTCTTGTCAGTACCAGCCAGTACGCACAGCTTTTCCGCAATATTCAGCGCTATGCATGTTGCAGGTTTCCTCCCACCCTAAACTGACAAGCTGTCATATTCTTCAAAACTAAAGTGTCCGTGTTTTTATCTTTAGTATATTTGATGTTTTGATCTTCAGAACATTTGATGTATTTATCTATAGCACATTTGGTCCATTAGTTTTACCAGAATGCACGTAATGAGACAAATGAAATTACATGTACTGCTAAAACTGCAGTAAAAACGACCACAACCCCAGCTGAATGTATTTAGCGTAATCGGTGCATGTGATTATACATTTGGATCGGTTAATGGGATTCAGCATGAACACGTAAGCTGTCTTCACGATCAGACGTATATTTTACACTACTGACTATAGACCACTGTTGTCTTTGTGTTGCACATTAGATTCTGGTGAATACAGTGTTTTAGATGTCGAATGACTGGGGAGGCCCTATTTCAGACTGATTATACCCCTGCGCTGACGTCTTTCTTTTCTTGATGCCACAACCCTATCGTTTTAGCTATTGGATTCTGCATGAATTGCACAATGATATTGTTGACTTAGTTACAGTTTCAACCCTGTCGTATTATAAAAGTTCAGTTCCAGCAATTTTACAGCAATACTAAAATGCCAGTTGCGGGTTTTGGCCTTGTTACCATTAAACCCAATGAACCGATGGTCTCCATTTTCGATGTCATAAAGCAGTTGCTAATCAAAAGCAATGCATCCCAGAAATGAAAACAGAATTGGTTCATTTCCTAAGTGACTTTTCCTGTAAAGTTACTAAAGCAACAATAAGACATTCCCAGAAAAGTTGTTAGTGGCGTATAATTCACAGTTCAAAAGAAACACATTGTATCATTGACATGCTCAAGTGGTGATTGTACATTCCAAATTTTATTTCAAAATAGATTTTCTAATGTAGTTTACTGAAGTTTTTAAGCTTCTAGGAAAAGTTTATTTAGGTTTTGATAAGTGATTAGCAGAAAGGCATATCGTGCAGTTGAAGAGGGGCAGGTAAAACACATGAAATTTGAGTTTGAATCTCACCTAGGGGAATAGGCATCTTCTCTGGGTGTGGAACTGTTTCTTTTACTGAATGGCATAGTGCAGTTGAAGAGGGTATGGCGATAATCATGATGTTTGAGTTTTAATCTCATCTGGAGAATAGGCATCTTCTCTGGGTATGGAACCGTTTCTCTTACTGATGGTATTTGCATTTATGATGTACAGTAATTCTTTGCTTGCCAGTATCGGCCATGGCTGCAATGCTGGATTGTTATTGTAGGTGATGGAATTATTACATGATAAAAGATCGTCACAAATGAGTGAAAAATTCCTGCAGTGAAGTTAAACTCCATATTCACTCACATGATAAATGAATACTAAGGGCTAAAAACAAATGCGTTAAGAGTTAAGAACAATGTTGTAATATTTTTTTGAGTGCACTATTACCCCCTACTGTGTCTTATAGCAGTGTATAAAACTCCAGCAATGTCACTGCCAGACATGAGGACTGGTAAGTCTGAGAAGTTACCCGTCCTTATACATGTTGGCCAGTGATCAGTGATATACATATTGAAAAACAAACAAAAAGTAACACGACATGCGGGCGTGCAAGGCTAAAATGTTACCAGCCCTCGCTGAAAATAACCCGTTGCGGGCATGTGGACTGGCTCTATTTCAAACACTGCTTATAGCCTGAAAAGACAGACTCATTGTCTATTTCTTTAATATATATTATGCAATATTACATTCCTTTTGCTATATCTGTCACTGAAACTGATCGCAGAGTTCACCACGATCAATTGGTTTATCATTGATATCCGTATCAGACAAATATGTCTATGTCAATATACATACAAGTTCCCTTTCACTATTGTCTCTTAAATAACACTAAATTCTGATATCAGTTCTCTCAGTTTATGACTTTTAAGAACACACAGGGTTGACACACACACACACACACACAGGGTTGATCTGACGAGACTTTCTCTGGTGGCTTGGCCGAAGGAGATGACAGAGGTTCCTTCCCTTGGTCAACAATGCTGGGGAGATAGCAACGAGATAGCCAGCGATTCATTCACTCGTTGATTGCACACACATCAATGTCAGCACCAGTTCAGTGAGTGTCTCCACTCTCCTCACCGTCTCCGTCTCCACCGTCGCCGGGATTGGCTGCCTCCGCGTGGAGCAGATACTCCGTACAGTGTCAAGTATTACACAAGATGCTAATCCCTTTCATGGGATAGAATCCGTTTGCAAATTGAAGAGTAGGAACTTATTACCGCCGAGCGAGATAAATGATCATTTAGTGTGTCCGTTTCTTGCCGATATCGATGGAAAGTATCGCACTTTTGTAAAGAAATACAGTGCTGGCTGTTGCATATTGTTCTCAACTTTGGATAAATCTTGTGTGCGGGATTATATCTGGATCGTGATTAATTGGAATTTACTGCAATGAAGGACGTGTGTATGTGTGTGATCACTCCTGGATTATGTCACTTCGGAGTATTGTAGGTATCTCGACAAGCAGACATGCACTTTTATGCAAGAAATTATTTTGTGAATTTCGTTGAGTTCTCGCAATAAGGTTTTATATTGTCATCTATCTATTCTACATATCTATATTCAGAAACACTGATTATATTTCTTTATATTATGTACAAATATATTAAATAAATTTCAATTTGTAATATTGATCTACTTTTGGTGTAATATATAAACAAGGTTCATGTACATATAATACGTATAAGTATGCAATTTCCCCAAGACAATGGTATTGAATTACATACATCTCATGAATGAGTAATACTTAGTATTTTGTGGAAGAATAAGCAGTCGGCCA
This sequence comes from Lepetodrilus gordensis, assembly GCA_034780695.1. Classification (NCBI taxonomy): domain Eukaryota; kingdom Metazoa; phylum Mollusca; class Gastropoda; order Lepetellida; family Lepetodrilidae; genus Lepetodrilus; species Lepetodrilus gordensis. The sequence continues at coordinate 9,138 of JAVCKX010132866.1, forward strand.
GGATACAGAAATATACTAATGCTGGACGAACGTGGAGCGAACATTCTGTTCGGGACATTTGTTATTATCATTCAGTGACAGGACATTGATTATCCATTTCACTCTGTGTCAAAGCATCAATCAAAGTGCTGTATACCACCAATAGTACGATTAATTTCCTGGATATATGTGTTAAACTGTGAGCAAGGATAAATCAATTCTCCCTCCTCGAGCCCCGTCTGTGTTGGGAATCGGGAACAACTGAGGAAGACACATTTGCATTAAATGATCTGTTGATTTCATCGCACATGTCTCGTTCCGTTCAACGTGGATTTACATAGATTTCTGACCCGGCCTGAAATGGAGCCGCGTTGTGATTTCTGGTGATTTCTGGCTACTTGTAAATGGGGACACCTTGGCACAACGATAAGACATGCACTGTGCGAGAGCGTGTAAAGTTCTATAACAACCTGCCTCACATGCTGAGGCGAGTGCAGGCGTGCGCCATGGATGAGAGCCAGGACGAGACGCCGGCGATGACCATCATGCCTCCGAGGGACCCCAACACGCTGCTGCGACAGAACAGTCTCGGGTGCGGCTTCTCGCGACGCAAGTGTGTCGTGCACCTGGACGGTCATAGGTATACTATAGGTAGGTTATATATACTATAGGACGGTCATAGGTATACTATAGGTAGGTTATATATACTATAGGACGGTCATAAGTATGCTATAGGTAGGTTAGATATGCTATAGGACAGTCATACGTATACTATAGGTAGGTTATATATACTATAGGACGGTCATAAGTATACTATAGGTAGGTTATATATACTATAGGACGGTCATATGTATACTATAGGTAGGTTATATATACTATAGGACGGTCATAGGTATACTATAGGTAGGTTATATATACTATAGGACTGTCATAAGTATACTATAG
>JAVCKX010132888.1:0-10060 GCA_034780695.1 Lepetodrilus gordensis
GCCGCTAAGAGACCATAGCACTCTCTTAGCAATGTATTAGCTATCAGCAAAGAGATGTGCTATGGTCCCTTAGCGGCTAAGAGAGCTTCGAGAAACGATACCCAGCACGTTATTTATTATGATGGAAGAACATAATAAGAGAGCTTCGAGAAACGATACCCTGCATCTGGAAAGTATTACCATTGGCATAGCGTAACCTCGAGGCAAGAGTGCATCGTTACTGAAACGCCCTGTCTGTATGTATTATTCACAAATGGCCAAATTAAGATCCAGCCTGCCTAAGAGAGCCATACATATACGAATATCCTTATGGCTTGATGCTTTCATAACCAGCGGATATATAAATTGGATGCAATACTGTGTATGACGACGTCGCATTATTGGTAGTGAATGGATACTGGATTCCATCTAATGTCTTTGGATATTGCATATGTAGCCGGTTGCGATATACGGTGCTCCTACTGGTCTCGGCCAGCTGGGTTACCCCTTTGGCTTAGTCGGAAGAGCGTTAAACTCGCAATCCAGCAACTCGGGTTCGAATCCCAACGTGTAGCAAACACTCCAAAATTAATTACTAAATCAGTTCTTAAAGTGATACCTGTACTGTATATCCTTGTAGGTACGATGGTTTTGTATCGATAATAATAATAAATTAATGTGACCATTTATATTGCGCGAAATTCACGCTCTAAAGCATTCTAACAGCGCTACATTATTACCCCGGTCAATGAATCAGTGAGCTCTTGTTATCCTTCTCAACTCCTTGGGGAGTATACAACTCATTCTGCCTCTCAAGGCGCTAGGTTTATCATTCACAGGCCCATATCATCTTTCCGGATTAGTATGCATATGTCGCGCTGTTGATATGATAGCCTAGTAGACTGATAAAAAGCCACAAGCTGACTGTATCATACCATTTCAAAATAAAGACAAATGAACATCGATGAAGCTATCGTTTGGAAACTTAAAACCGCATGTCACGTTAATTACTTCTGTAGGACGTTACTTGTTTTATGAATGACACCTTTCCATTGATCAAAGTAAGCGAATTAACCCAGAGGTACGTCCCCTCGTGGTTCTATGGCGCGCAGTTCTTCTTAATTGCCAGTATTGTCTGCAGAAGCACACACTGTCAATGTCGAGGCAATGGTAACGTGCACTGTATGCGCTGCTCAATCTAGAACTCATAATTGATATAGAGCTGGGACCCAATCCACATCGAGGAAACGTCGAAACGTGTTAAACGTCCAGAGTTCGGCTCGTATAGGGTTCCTCATGATGCGATAGCCTGTCCGTGTGGACTTTGCAGATGCATATTAGGGGAGTGTTTATATACCGCATAACAAGTATGAGTTTCCCTAAAGGTTGATACTATATATAGCAGACACACGTTCTGGGGGGCATATTCTCTAAACGTTCTTACGAAGCTTTTAGCCTAAGAACAGTTCGTAGCCATACTATAAGAATGGTTAAGATTGTCGTACGATAGTAAGAACGTTTTTTGTGTATAGGCCACCTGAACAATACACCATCCCCTCGATGTCATGAAGGTCGGAAGGCGTTCGTGGGTATTTATAAATAGATCACGTGGAACATATTAATTTGTTTACCTTAACTTTTTCTTATCACAATAATAGCCTATAACTATCACGTAATATCTATATTCTGTACGGTACGCGTTAATTACTAATCACGTTAGTTGCAGAAAATATAATTATTACAAAGTTTACAACTTGTTAGTACACGTAGCGACTTCATTATTAGAGAGGTTTCGCTACACTGCGGTTACCATTAGGTAACCATTACGTCGTCAGTTTGTACTTAGTATGTGACGTCATATACTCGCCCGACGTGTACTTTCCCGTTTCCGACCGTTCGGGTTTTCTGGGACGGTCAGAAACGTGAAACTACAAGTCGGGCGAGTCTCTGACGTCACATACTAGCCCACGCACAAATTGATAACCTAATCGTATCCGTAATGGTAACCGTAGTGTTGCGAAACCTCTCTAAAATAGTAAATACATATTAAATAATTTCAATCATTCTTTATAGGCCTACACAATCTTCAGATGTGTCATACTTAGAGATATTAAACTGTCTGAAGAAGCTGTTTAACAGAAAAACTGGAAACATATATATATATATAAGGCCAGCTTTGTATACCATATGTAAGAGAAGAGCATAAATGACAGGAATTGAATCAAAGACACGGCTAAGAGTTTGTCGATTGTTATTGGCAACTGTTCAATCATCAAAGCCGTGTGATGCCAATACAGACTGTTCTCAAGTATATAATCAACCGACATATTGGTCCATGAATTCGACCATGGCCTGCATGTCATGGATAGTATTCGTGTCATCACACAACCAACCTTAGGGTGACGGTTGTGTGATGAAATTAGCGAATGACCCAACACTCATGATGAAACGAATACCCTCATTGGCTAATTTTATCAGTCGACCGTCACCCTAGAGTTGGTCGGGAATTGAAACGAATACGCCCCTTCAGGTATAATGTATGTCATTTGTTCTCTAGAGAAGACTATAGTATTATTAAATACTGATGAAGTATATATTTTTTATAGATCTATAATGAACATAGAATAGCACTGGATGATGATAATGGGTTTCACTCTGTGATGCATAAATGCTTCTTATAGAAAGAATGTGTTCTACTACGTACAATTGAGTTGAGCTATTTGCTTATACTTCTTACAAAGCTTATAGTTTTACCTGCGTAATAGTACATCGTATAATATGTTCAATATACAACCTTGCCGATACAACCTTGCTGGGTACAAACATTAATGTGGCATCTTTGCTTGCACTACTAGTATTACCTGTTTTAAGAATAGGAACAGTTGTGAATAGAAATCTATAAAAACTAGACGATACATCACCAGTAACAGCAGTTGTTTTTGTTATACATACAGCATTTGTTTTTACCCGGGAACCATAATTAATATATTGTGAACACAACATATTCATGATTATAAGACATTATTATTATTATTATTATTATTATTATATGCACTATTAATAATAATTAATAATAATAATTAATAATACTAATAATACTAAATAATAAGAATATTTGTAATACGCTAAACTTCTACACAGAATCATGTTATAACTAGCGCTGACATTGGGAGGGATTTGACTCATCTAGATAATATTGACAGAATGTCCCTCACCATTGTCAGTGAGTATATACTGTATATTTAATTATTCAAAAATCCTTTCTTGATTAATAAAACTTTGGAATATAATCATATTTGTCTGGGAAACATAATGATATAGGAATATATACATAATAACCCTAAATGTTATAAACGAACCCAATCAGTACGTTCAAGTCACCAGCTGTTCCCAGCCACTATGGCTATGTATGTTATGCTTCTCTGTTATCACATTGGAATGCACGTTTGATTTAATAGATCTGTACAGATCGTATTTAAGATTGTACACTGTATTCCTCGAATGTTACAGATAACGATTATTATAATATTGTACAACGTTCACAACTTCCCGGTGAGTATTCCACCCATGCAGCCGTGTTCCATACGCATAGCATTCTATTATCATCCTACCTGATACCCATTCGCTGCTGAGTAAACAACGACAAGCAATGTGTTCAGCATGTTTTAACTCGTTTTCAGTCCGGATGGGGCAGGAAGCAATCTTAGATACTTTCTGGCTACCACTTGTACAAGAGCGTAACAGTGGCAACATTGTCAGGAGAGGTGTAACACGGTTTTCAGCATGTTTGAACTGGTTTCCACCCTATCTCTATGTGTGGGACGGGAACCAATCACATATTCTCTCTAGTTACCACGTTAGACGAATACGACAAGGAAGTAAATATGATCAGTTAGCCAGGAGGGACATGACGGTGCCGCTTGTCACATGACGGCGCCACTTGAATTTCGGATCCGTGACTACTTTGACAAGGGAGGTTACTCTGACCACGTAGGTCGTAAACTCGTATCATCGTATGTAGGGTATGTTCCTTACTAGTACATTCAGGATACGAATCCGCGGATAAGTACCAAGGCCCTATTATGGTTAAGCTTTTATCAGTACGTCTGTCACGGCCTCAACCTAATTGTCTTGCCGATGGCATCTTCGGTTATATAATTGGGAAATGATAGGCTACATATAATGATACGGAACGATTAGGAAGGCATCGTTCTCGAGATGTAATGGGAAAGAGAATGGAGATCCTTTGATGGCGCTTTGAAAAGCTGGCAATAAGAAACGTCGGAAACAGGTGCACTGATTGAAGCGCCGTAGTTTTTCTGCTTCCGATGTAGACCCATTGGCCACTGGCAGTGATCGGTGGATGGTCTGGTGACGCCAGGCCACGGGTCTTAGCTGCGTAGTGCAACATCTTCGCGGCTGGTGTAGACTCCTGCAACAGGCGTGTACATCAGTGCATTAGACTGATATATGTTGCGTCTGCGGTCTATCCTGAAGAAGTTGATTGCTTTAGCGTCACTAATGTTAACGGGTTCAGAATGTATAAAGAATCCGAATTTCCAAGGAAATGCTGATGAGTAAGCGGAAATATCTGATGGGATGAATAAGAATAGTGTAGATATACAATGTTTTCATGCTCAATTCTTCACTTATAGCGATCGTGATAAAATGTTGCAATACCCGTGTGTGCAACTTCTCTTAATGGTGAACGCCAAGCAGGGTGATATCAACTACCATTTTTGCCGTCTTTAGGTATGACGCTGCCGTAGGCAAACTGGATTTGACAAACCGACAGTCCGCACTCCGTGGCAGGCGCTCGAAGGTTTGCACCACGGAGTCGGTGCGTGCAATACCCTTATTAATATAATCTTATTTAGTGTTAACATAATGTTATCTAGGTAAATGTCCTTTATGTCCACATGAATACTCAGTCATTCAGCGTAGTCTAGTATGTTCAGTGCAGCTAAGTTACTGTGTCTCTGTATGATTGCTGGTTGACAGAAGTGACATATATATGCATAATTTAGTAACGTAATCTTTCGAAATATATGGCAGCATTGGCTTGAGTCTTTAACGTAACACGTGGGCATATTATCAACGTCAGCAGTTCGCGACATACTATGATTTTCATGTAAGTGTAGTTTTTATTGGGAGATTTGAGTAGCACATCCTGCATCGGAGTAATACCCACTAGCAGATAGTGACGGCTGTACTTTCCACGAGCTGGAGGTCGTTGACGGAGGTAGATCCCCGGAGATCCCCGGAGATCCCATCAGGCACACGGAACTGCCAATCACTGTGGTTAATATCAGAACGATACTTGTTCAAATAGGTGTGTATGTGTGTGTGTGTGTGTGTGTGTATGTGTGTGCGTGCGTGTGTGTGTGTGTGTGTATATATGTGTGTGCGTGCGTGTGTGTGTGTGTGCGTACATGAGTGGGAGATGGGGCGTTAGGTGGTGGGTTAGGTGGTGGGGATGACATAAGGAAGAAACTGCGAGCCCTACGTAGCAGGATGACATTTTAAAAGGCTTTGGTTGTCGTAACTGTGCATCCCAGAGCGCACATCCGGGACAATAAATTGCTTGTCGGATCAGGCGAATAGTTCTGTCTGTCGCGTCCAGGAAGTGGCAGACGGACCGGTATAGCTAGGTGACGGCTTGAGCTATGGAACCGGGCCACGTGTGCAGTTGTCAGAAACAATCGTCCTTGCAGATGACCGATATTACTGCCACCGTTTGACTGAACAACTGTTACATATTAATACTGTATATGCATTGTAGCATGGCATCCTCACATGCAATGACGTGACCGTGTGGAGTGTAGCTGCCAGAGTTACGTTATAGACAGACAGACAATACAGATGAATGAGGTAACTCGGACGGAAATAAATGGAAAGCGAGAGTAATGAGAAATTTAACGTCATGTAGTTTTCAAACGACAAGTGCGAGAACGACAGGTGTGTGAAGAGAAAGAAATGCAAAGCTAAAAATGAGGAATAAAGAAATAAAAATAACCACTCGTGTAGTCTATTATGTTGAAACCATACATGCTGTATGTATACAGAAATAATATCTTGGTAGTTTAATGAACTCGCATACTTTAAAGTAAATAACTGCAATGCCCACGGCATTCATTCTTTAACTATATTTGCGTTTACAACAATATGTATACAATCCATTTATAATTATATTAAACTATTACAACCCTAACCATTACGACATAGAGCATGGTATATTTGTTATGCAAGTTGTGAGAATGTAAACTGGTTAGTTTAACTCAATTTCCCCATATTTCATTGTTAAGTGTTTTACAAGAGTAAGATTGCGCGTTTATCTAACGTGGTCTTCCATTGACATACTTGGACGCACATTCTGGACAGGGGGCTGCTCCTTTCTAGCTGTTCTGTCTGTACTTTCTGACAGACGCATGCGCAGTTACCGAGGATGAACACCGCACAGTGTAACTGGACATGCGTCGGCCAGAATGTATACAGACAGAACAGCTAGAAAGGAGCATCCCCTGTCAAGAATGTGCATCCAAGACTGTCAATGGAACACCACCTAAGCCTTCATTGCCGGAAGTTGTAGATGGCAAATGGCAGGTGTGACAATAAATTCATGAAGGTGGATGGTATATGTATTAATACATCTATGTATTGTGGATGGCACTAACTTCACACATATACACATTCAGATGGAAGAATACGAAAGAGTAGAGGTCTGTTTAAAAAGTGGCGTATGCATTGTTGTCAACATGTCATAGTCTTTCATCGATATCATTAAAACGAGTGCCATCAGAAACCCAGAACATGTGCGTGTGGCTTCATTAACATACGTGCGAATAATCAAACCAATGATCTTGAAGCTCTCTGTCAAGAAGAACTATTTCAGAAGCTCTTCCACACTCCACAGTCAATGGTGCCAAAACTACCAGTCATTGGTGCCAATCTAATAAAGCAATACCGACATATAGATGTGTCAGCGAGATGTGGCCCAATTGCTTATCATCGCCCTCAGGGACTTGTGTAATTGAACACGGAATACCTACTTATGGGCTGGAGTTAATTTGGATATCTCTCTCAAAGTTCTGTACGTGTTATATTTGACTAACCGACATTCTCGTGGAAACTCGGCACCACAGATTGACCGTAACTTTTGCTATGAGTGTGGATCATGGAGGGGTTGAAAAAACACACGTTAAAAGTGTTTTTTGCCAAGAATGTTATTGAAAATATATCTTTTTTATATTCTTGTTTCTAAAACCTGTATGTTATCAATACTAGTATACTAGATTACGAAATGAATGTCGTTTCATCCAATGGTTACATGCATTACATTTTAGACCCGACCGATTTGCGATTACTAGAAATAGGATGTAGTGATTATCAATTGTATATTTATTGGTTAACATAACTGAATCAGTTATCTTAATTGACTACACACACACACACGCATACACACACACACGCATACGCACACACATACACATACACACATACACATACACATACATACACATACACACACATACACACACAAACACACACGCACACACACAAAATAAAAATTTGGCTCAGGTAGTATTGTCAACTTGTCTTAAAACACAAACAGGAAATACTATCAAATACGATTTTCTGAAAACATTATAAAGTGGGATTAAATTGTATATAATGTTCTATAAATATATCCGAGTTACTCATACCGCGACAGTTCATTTGCCTGATGGGATTAGATATGATTTAATACTCCAACCACAGGAAATGCCGCAATTTGCTAATAGTAGTTACATATACGTTCATGTGGGCTTTTTCTTGTTTTTTTCTGTATGTTTCTCTATCTCCCTGTTTTTCATTGCATGTACTGACCACCTAACTTTTGCGATTATTATCCTATAAACTATCCATCCAACTAGAAGCACAGTTGTGGATTAGACTGGCATTATTATGAGATACCACTCTAACTTCATGTCCTGAGAGGAACTCCATATTGGTATCAATGTAGTAATTCCATATTTGAACAGGGCTTACTAGGCTTATATATCATGCTTGTAGGTCGAAGATATTTAGAAGATTATCGAAAATGACAGGTCAATTTAAAGGGTGCGGCATTGTGATTTTTATATGACGTGTATGTGTATTTGTGTGTGTGTGTGTTTGTGTGTGTTTGTGTGTGTGTGTGTGTGTGTGTGTGTGTGTGTGTGTGTGTGTGTGTGTGTCTTCGACGGTAATATGGCAATTTGGGAATCCGAGGCTCAGTGTCAAACATACAGAATGCCTATCTTCTAAGATTGCTGATCATAATAAGTGTGTACTTAATTCCACAGAACTCGCCTCAAGCCCGTACAGTGGTAGCCGTTGTAATTTTCAAAAATAACAACAAATAAAGCTAATTAATTCTTCATTCTTCCTCGTAATAAGTAGACTAGTCTATTACTGTCTTTAATAGGGCTACTAGTAGTAGTTGTGCTTTGTTTTGGTACTGTTCATCATGTTCTCCATGTTGTAAAACAAATTCATTTCAAAATATCATAGTTGCATTGTATTATATTACACCAAAGTGTTCGTAATGAGAACACATTCTGCTATCTGAAATAAGCCGTCAGATGATGGTGTTCCTAACTCAGCCATGGATGGACGTACAAACTGACCACTTCTTCTCTCGTTGACCACAAGTAGCTTGTTGACCACTAGTAGCCTATTGACCACTAGTAGCATGTTGACCACTAGTAGCTTGTTGACCACTAGTAGCCTGTTGACCACTAGTAGCACGTTGACTACAAGTAGCCTGTTTACCACAAGTAGCCTGTTGATAAGTAGCCTGTTGACCACTAGTAGCATGTTGCCCACTAGTAGCACGTTGACTACAAGTAGCCTGTTTACCACAAGTAGCCTGTTGATAAGTAGCCTGTTGCCCACTAGTAGCCTGTTGCCCACTAGTAGCCTGTTGACCACTAGTAGCATGTTGACCACTAGTAGCATGTTGCCCACTAGTAGCATGTTGATCACTAGTAGCCTGTTGACCACAATTAGCCTGTTGACCACTAGTAGCCTGTTGACCACTAGTAGCATGTTGACCACTAGTAGCCTGTTGCCCACTAGTAGCCTGTTGCCCACTAGTAGCCTGTTGACCACAAGTAGCATGTTGACCACTAGTAGTCTGTTGCCCAAACTGACTACTACAGTAATAGTCCCGGAGTCTGGTTCTGGCAAGCTGGCGGTGGTATCACATTGGCATCATACAGACATCACTGTATCAATCTCCCGTCCAGTGTAATTATCGTCTTGGTCAAGCCAACAAATACCCCGTGGGCAGTCAATACTGATTAGAAGGTCGGCGAGGAATATCGAATACTTGTGTTTTTGCATCCTAAATATACAATGATATACAACACAACGAGATGATCCTAATTGATGAGCTCTATGTGAATACTATATGCTAGTTTATACATTCAAGATGAGGATGAAATTATCTCTTATATTTACTTTAGTTGATGAAGATAGTTAATATAATACAAAGACATTAGTATACGAAATGTAAATACGAATAATGATAAAATGTGCCAAATGTACGTTTATTTACTAAAACAACATTTGCAATACATTTGGTGATTACATTGTGAATATGCTTCATGGCGCTATCCCATGGCGTGGGCGATGACATTATTAGAGGTATTAGACAGCCCCTACGTCACATGCGTTTAAACATCTTTAAGTATTGAAATCTAAATGCGATAATGCCTTCAATCTGCACGGATATTGTGCCATATAAAGTACATGTAACCTTAACATAATATTTCTTCTGCAAAATGTTCACCAAGGTCTTCAAAGTAGACACGTATAAGTAGTGTAAGTAAAGACAATCCATCATATCTCCCCATCTCTCTCTCCTCTTTCTCCCTCCCTCCCTTTCTCTCCTCTCTCTCTCTCTCTCTCCTCTCTCTCTCCTCTCTCTCTCTCCTCTCTCTCTCTCCTCTCTATCACTCTCTCTCTCTCTCTCCCTCTCTCTCTCTTCTCTCTCTCTCTCCTCTCTCTCTCTCTCTCTCTCTCTCGCTCTCCCTCACTCACTCTCTCTCTCTCTCTC
>JAVCKX010132910.1:0-10059 GCA_034780695.1 Lepetodrilus gordensis
TTTCCTCCTGCCATAAACTGACAAGTCGTGATATTAGTGAAAGATTCTAGAAAGCGACTTTAAACCCCAATGCAAAATAAAAAATAAAATAAAAAAGAATTACGTATGACCCATACCAGAGGCCTGTTCAGGAAGCCGTGAACTGGCGTAAACTCGCGCTCCTGAACAGGCCACAGGTATCGTTTCTCGACGCTCTCATATCTACTATGAGACCACTAGCGCTGGTAAGTATATGATCCCCATGTATAAGAGACCACTACGAGTCCTTATATGGTCTCGTAGTAGCTATGAGATCTTCGAGAAACGATTACCCTGGTATTGAATATTGTTATGGAACACCAAGGCATATTTTCTCGTTTCTACTATAGCTTTCATATTATATATATACTTTCCCGAAATGTAATACCAGTATCAAGGCTTATTTTCTCGTTTATATTGCTTTCATATTTCCCCCGAATTATCCCTCTGTGGTCACATTTCAAACGAGTACATCTACTTTAATTACTAGTATTTCCCTTGTCTATAGACACTCCATATGCACGCACGTATAAATGACTCATTGTATCATAAAAGTACGTGATTCAAAGACGACCTGACACAAACATCAATAACTAGATAATATACCCATCGGTAATATACGAGCCATCAGATGGTACTTAAATAACCTAAGCCCAATGTTCACTAACGTGTTCAGCTCTAACAGTGCCAAATTCCCAGAGTTTTCCAATCTCAGTATTGAGGTCTAAGGACAAAGCCAGAACTGTACTCTCCTGTTCCTGTGATCGATTCCTGGTCAGCCTTGGGTCCACGATGTGGGCATTACTAGATTAGTTGCTCGGACATCTTCGACCATCCTTTACAGTCCAATATTACCGAGTTCCGTCTACAGTGATTACGCATAAAAGATCTGTTTGGCAAATATTTATTTTGGGAAGTTCTTACAGAAGTAAGCAGGATATAGGTCACTATGAAAGACAGAAAGAGGCGTTGGTTAGGTTTTAGGTTACGATAGTAGTCTAGTATTAAAAGGGTATCTGCTACGTTTCAACGAACGCGAAATACTGGCTATGTTTGATTAAATAAAAAAGTAACTCAAATAAAATAAAATAATCTACCTGAAACAGTAGACAATTGACTCTTCTGGAATTTCGAACTATCCCTCCACGCCCATTGGTTGGTTGAGTCTCCACGGAGACCGTACCAGGCAAACCCGTCACGTGGTACCTCGGTCTGAAATATATTCCCCAAAATAAGAACTTATCTAATGTACTTTATATGCAAGATATATATAATGGAGACACATTCTTATTAATACCGCAGTGCAATAGACTGAATAGTCAGGCTTAGTATACAGGCTTACAGCAACGGTATGTGCTAGGGGTGTTGCAGGTTTCCTTCGGCTATAAACTCACATGCTATGATACTAGTGCAGCATCTTGCAATCGGCTTTAAGCATTATACTGGTATAAACAAAAATAACTAAAGTAAAGCTATGCAGTGTCGGAATGTTGGCAACACGGATTGGAAGACTGGCAGTGGGGTTGGAGGCAAACGCTAACATATGACATGTGACTAAATGTCATACCTATATAAAGTATGAAGTTACTATGAACACATATTTGTCTTTGCAAGTATGCAATGGTCATATTCAAAGGAACAAATGAGCATTGCATGATCAATATACGAGCAGACACACATGACAGGCTTAATTTGAATAATTTCGAAGAACATTTAAAACACTGTTGAGGGACCAAAAATATTGATCGTTGAATATCCTAGAGGTATAAATATAGAAGTCAGATTAGTTATGTCTAAAGAACCGTCTCATTTACTAATAGCATCAGTGGTTGGGGCCAGCGAGTTGCGGCTCTAGAGGTGAACGTGTACTTATTGAAGGGTGTAAACAGACGGAAGAACGTGGGAGCCACAATGATAAACGTGATTGTAGGGCACTAACACATAGGACAGAAATCCAGGATTATTGAACCAATGGTCACCGACTCCTATATTATTACTAGAACTATTCTTGTTCAAAACGTTGGAACATTTAGCTATCGCGCAACCAGGTCCCGATTAACGAAACAAACTTGAGTTTGAGATTTTGCTAAGCTGAAATTTCTACCATTGCTCAGTACTTAGTGCTGTAATGTGAGTAAAATCTCAGCTGGGTTTGAATTTGAAACATACTTTGAAAGAAATCGGAATCCAAATTTCCAAATTTAATAACATTTCGGAATCTCAACTTAGAACGTACTTCAGAATACCATTTCGTTTTCGGGATAGGATTATAGCTGTCAGTCAAACGATTCTTCAGATATTGATCAGACCAAAATGAGTAAATGTTCCAGGGCTATAGCTTGTTACTGTCACCGTTATCCGAAGTAAAGTGAGTTGTATGGACTAGCTTGTGTTACTCAGTCAATAGTTCATTACATTATATGTCCATACTCGGTTTCCCCAATACGGCAGTTCGAACGAAATAGTGTAAGGGACGGAGGTAAAATTGTTTGGGGGGTAATTACTTACATTAGATATTAGATGATAAACACATCTTAGAAATGTGGGTGCACATCTTAGAAATGTGGGTGCACATCAAAGAACCTCACATAGACCCTTGAATTTCATGCAACTTCAAACAAATTATCTTTGTTTGGACACGATATTGATCCCAACTTTCTTCATCATGCTGCGCCCATAAAATAGTCATGTTCTCAGTTAAACTGGCTATTTTATGTTATTTGGACACAGTTTTTGTCAACTTTCCCCGTCATAATATAAATATAAAAGGCAAAGAGTAATCTTACGTGGACATGATATGTATGCCAACTTTCCTTGTGATGATATGTTCATAAAATAATAAGTAGAGTTCGCGAACATTGATGCCTAGATACCGGAACATGATTTTATCCCAGGATTTTAGTTCCGATGTCCAACCATTGCGGTACCTTTGAACGCAGAATGTATTCCAACTTCGTTATGTCATCATACAAGTCATGCATTGAGTTCAACATCAGCAAGACGGACACCATCCTCGAAACACAGGCCATTACGACTCCACTTAACCTGCGTCAAATATTTGACCCGGCCCGTGTTTCGAGGATAGAGTTACCTTCCAGAGGTTATCCACGATGAAGTCTCGTTCCTCCTTGCCACAGAGACTGGCCAGATGGGCGTCCTTCACCTTGCAGGCATCCTCCGCGGGGCTGACCTTGCCTTCAAGGACGCCGAAGAAGTAGCAGTGCTGGTGAAGTGCCGTCCAGCCGTCCGGACATCCGTCATAGGACATGCCTGTGTACGGACAACAACGTATTATTACTTTATTCAGTGAAAACAATATTAGTGGAATCGAACGCTCTTCACATTGGCCAGACCAACACAACAACGTATACTATTATAGGCGTATATATTTAAATAGAGCCCGTGTGATTTCTTTTCAATTGATAAATTACACAGGTGTCGTAGCCGAGTATGCTTTGTTTTCATGAAACCGGACCCACACCCCAGTATATTCTTGTTATGTACCATCCCCAGCATCATCCTCGAAAACGCAGGCCAGTATGACTACACTAACCTCCGTCAAATATTAGTCATAAAGGCCTGCGTTTTCGAGGATGCCCCATGCAGCATGACGCTTTCATCGTGAGTTTAACATGTCCACTACCGAATACAAGTTTCATCGTTACTGTTTTGGTTTGTACGTCACGAAATCATTACCATATTGCCCACATGTAATGCCTCTGTGGACTTGGAACATGTACTAGAAGGGGCGTCACTGAAAGCAAATTATCAGTGGAATTCAACGCTCTTCATATTGGCCTGACCATACTATGAGAATATGTTTCATGACATGAGCATGCTATACACATGTGGTGGTTTATAATAAATTCTATTAAATTTCATATGCATAAATGTAATCTTTGCGAAAATGCTTGTACATACAAAACAATACGAGTGTATTGACGTTATCAAACCAATACGCGGTCTTGATTTAACACAAGAGCATACCTACGTCATACAGAACTGCATGCAGATATGTTATATCTAATATGATTATGCTTTATATCTAATATGATTATGCTTTCAACCAATACTTATATATAAACCGTCTAGCAATGATTGACGATTTTAAATTCACGATAAGATATCAAATATGTTATGCGTGCTCACATATCATGCACATATTCACTGTCTAAATACTAGTATATTGGCAATTTCATACGCATTGAAATTCTGGAGGTAATAAAAAATCAAACTGCATATATATACGTCGGTTAAATAATTTACTAAATGAGGAACATTGAAATTTGAAAATTGAGATTATCTAGTGAATTAAATGGACAATTAAGTCTGGCTGCATATAATATTTCCAATGGCCAACGAATAGCGGTACTCACCTAAAACTACTGTCCATATTGACACGCAACAGATAAATAATGCTATCTCTTCCATCCCGTCAAGGAAACCCTAATCCTTGGTACTCGCTGTATTCAAGAGACCCCGTCGTGTACCCTTTCACATTTGTATCGTTGCGCCGTGACCGTACCACCAAACAGCACAGATCAATATAAAAGCGCCAGTCCGACTTTCGGATGCACTGTACGCTTCCGGATGTACGTAAACAATCGGAAATATGTAGATATGTCCAGTTAACAATCCTCTAGAGAGTCCAAGACCCGCTTTCCTTTGAGAAGAGTACGTTTGATCACCAAATCGTAATTTGGCTATCTAAAACGCGTTGGAAGTAATATTTATCGGGAGGTTCAATTTTCCGACTGAGTCAACATTATGCACGGTGCCAATTTCGATTCTCCATAAACTCCCGCCAAGGCTTCCGTTCTCCTGTCGTTTATTCTCTAAGACTGAGCGATTATCTTTCCACGTTCGTTCCTGACATCAAGTCGCTGTATAATCACCTGTAGGACCGGAAGGCCATTTCGGGAACGTTACGTGATAGGCCTAAGTAAACATGGAACAAGAAATGTCGATTTTTGACATGCCTTCGTACTCCTTGATGAACTATTGACAGCCAAGAATCCTAGTTGTTGACTTCCAAACTCAACATGGCAATCGATGAAGAATTGGACTATGGCCAAGTAAATAGCTTGAAAATATTAAATACACAAACTACCAACATGGGTTATGAGTATAGATCTACCTGTTCCGATACATGACTACCAAGATACTTGTTCTTATAGGTATCCTAACACGATTGATATAGGTCTATTTGTTCGTTCTGATAATACAGTCAGACCCCGTTATACCGGACATTTCCGTTTTTGTTCAAATCTGACCGGTAATCGAAACAACCGGAAAATCGGATCAATCATTCATCGATTTAAAGTATATATAGTAGGAAAAGCGTATTGGTTCAAAGTTTACTGGTAAGCGGAGAAACCGTCATAACTGAGACCGTTATAACGAAGACTGACTATATATGCCTACTAAGGATTCCTATTCTTGTAGGCATCCTAGCACAATGGCTACTGTATTATATGTGTCCACTTGTTGGTCTGTTCTGAAAACTGCTTAGTACCAAGTTGCCTGTTCTTGTAGGCTACTGTGTATGTGACGTTGTCAGGTGTATATCAAAGGTAACTTTAGCAATACCCCTCACAATGAAACAGCTTACTCATATCATCTGCAATAGTATAGTTATCTGGACCACAATTCCCACCATGCCATTAGCTAGTATTGAATGTCCAGATAATAGTAATAATAAAAATAATGTGCAGTTTTATATAGCGCCAAATCCACGCTACAGCGTGCTCAGGGCGCTGTACATTATTACCCCGGTCAATGGATCTGTGTGCACACAATTCCTTCTCAACTCCCTGGGGAGTATACAACCCAAGCTGCCATTCAAGGCGCTACAAGGTTATTATTGACATGTCCATCTCATAGTAAATAATAAATAGTAAATCTCTAAACTTACCCAAAGGGTGGGCTGGGGTTTGGGTATGACATAATTAATAATATGAACAGTTGACATTTTAATTCACATTATTAAAAGAATACACATACATGAACATACTCTTTGACCATATTGGCCAGTTTACGATACTAGTATATACTAAAATAATATATTTACTCTTGAATGATCAGTAGACTACTGATCGCGGTCGTATTTTTCGCATTAATATTCTGCTCGCGTTAATATTCTGCTCGCATTAATTTCATGATTTACAGTATTCAAAAAATAAAAATTCTAATAAAAGAGCAATTACAGCCATCTTAAAACTCAGGTATAAACCTAGAGTAAAGCTGATCTAAACTAATCAATGACCCATAAGTTTGTGACATCTCCATGATATTAGGATACATATGGCCAGATAGTATTCATATTGAAAAAGGATATAATAAACATGCTAAGCATGCAATTCAACTAGAAAGAATATAGTGTGTACATCTAGTCTACAATTCAATCCCTGAGATAATGTTAGTGGAGAATATATCCATCATTCAATACATTGACATGCATATGATAACATAATAACTATTTGGTTTCGCCCATGATCATTATTTGGTTTTGTTAATTATCTTCAATGATAAAACATACTACACGAGCAAGTATGATATGTATGTATATAAAAATGCATTGGCAGCAAGGTTACAAACAAGAAGCTTTTTATCATGTGCAACTTATTCCAAATCCCTTCAACAACTTCCTTTTATTAATAACATGGGAAACTACAGTGGTGGTTTCCCGGGGGGATCACCTGGCTTGCACGCCTACCCCCCCTCGAATTGGAGATTTTTCCTAGAAGGATGTTAACTACAGTTCTATATAATAAAAATGAAGTAAAATAATCACTAAAAATTATGATCCCCCCATGAAATACACTTTGATTTTAGGAAATATTGCACAGGAACACAATTCCTTAGGTTGATTGTTGGGTAAATAATGCACAGGAGTATAATTCCTTAATAGTTTGGGAAATATTGCACAGGAATTTTCCTTAATTTGATAAAAAACAAAACAACACAGGAATACAATTCCTTAGTTTGGGAAATAATGCACGTAGGAATACAATTCCTTAGTTTGGTTGTTTGGTAAATATTTCACAGGAATACAATTCTTCATTTCTCATTGATTGTGATGTAGAGATAAAATAATAAATGTAGAAAAATTTAACACACATTATTATAGTTGTTGAAACTTGATAGAAATTTGTATCCTGTTATCATGAACACTGATGAGGAACAAAAAAGAAAAATTCTGGGACATTTTTCTGAGCTGTTCTCAAAAGGCACCAGTGGTCTGAATTGTTTTAACAGACTACAAGAATAATATTTGTATTTAGGGAAATTTGGAACTACAGAAAACATACTGGAAAAACAAACAGTTCAATCATCTGGGTGATACAGTCTGTTTTCCTTCAAGCAGTCTGCGAGTCGCGCCTTAACCTCGGAGGGATGGAATACTCCGTATTCTGTGACGATCCCCCCGGTAATGAGGCTGGCTGGGGTAACGTCAAAAGCAGGATTCCAGCAGTTCACTCCTAAAACATAAAAATTAATCATGAATTAAAATATTTCAGATATCAGTGATTTGTAGTTTGTCAAATTCATATGACGGTATTTTGTGAATGATGTTTAGGATAATTCCTTTATCTGCAGATACTGCTGGTATTGGTGACCTGCTTAACCCTCTCCATGCTGGATGCAACCAAACATGCCCTAAATAGCAGTGCCTGTACATAATCCATCAGAGAAGTAGAGCCCACCAACATTGGTGATTTGTCCCCTTGGGTGGATCTAAACTCGGAACCTTTGGCTCCAAAGTTAAACAATCAATAACCATGATAACTATGTTACCTCCTGCCCCGACCATTAATATCCCACATTATACTAGTGACCTTTCAACATTTGGGATAACCATAATACTAACCATGTGCTGCTATCCTGATGCCTTTTATACTTGTCATTTCTTCGTGAGGTCGTTCCTCAATACTGATTTCCTTCCCACTGTTCAGACTGGGGTCAAAGGTCGATGAAGGACACGCCACATAGAACGGGACATCGTGGTGCTTAGCAACAATGGCCAGTTGATACGTCCCGACCTTGTTGGCGGTGTCGCCATTGGCAACGACCCGGTCGGCACCCACGACAACCGCGGAGATGCTATGCTGGTCCATCAAAATGGCCGCATTGCTGTCGCAGATCAGAGTAGCAGGAATGTTGTCGTGGACGAGTTCATACGCGGTGAGTCGTGCCCCTTGGTTGTAGGGGCGGGTTTCTGTACAGTACGCATGAGCAATTTTGTCTCTCTCGTGTAGAGCTCGGATCACACCTGAAACATATTAATTAATTTAAGATTAATTTAACATCTTAAAACAACTAACTTTAGAAATCAAGAAGACACAAAATACAACAGGAAAACAATTATTAAATTATTTTAATTTATTTATTTTTAATTGGGGTTTAGAGTCACTTTCTAGAATCTTTCACCAAATAAATATCACGACTTGTAAAAATTATTGAACTGAATCAGGATGCATTAGGAAAACCATGACCAAACAACCAACAGCTGTATAAAACAACAATAGCAACAACAACAAGCACGATACTGACTCCAGCAAGACGAAATGAGCTACTAGTATTTACTGGCATAGTCTACACAGGAACAAGGCAAAAGCTGTGGTCATAGATCGGCTCTGAGGACCCACCCAGAGCTGTGCCGTAGCCGGCCGTGGCCAGGGATCCTGTGTTGCAGTGTGTGAGGATCTTCACGGCCTCGTTGTGGTGTCGCTCCAGGATGTGGTCGGCCCCGTGTCTGCCGATACTCTTGTTCACTTTGATGTCCTTCGCCAGCATGGCTTCACACTCTGTGATGTATCTGAAGATATTGTACATGGGAGCAATTATCATTGGTGACATTGCCATTTATTTGATATATTGCTTAATTAATATACTAGTACCTGCAGGAACTTTTCATATATTTTTCATATATTTTTATTTTTTTAATTGGGGTTTAGAGTTGCTTTCCAAAATCTTGTCAGTTCAGGGCAGGAGGAAACTGCAACATCCGTAGCACTGAATGTTGCAGTAAACCTGCGAGCACCGGCTGGTACTGACAAGACCAAGGATGATAACTACATTGCCACTCTACATACAGTGCATTCTATCAATATCGCATCAGCAAGGCAAGTGTCACGAATATTGTCATTGATTCAGGGTCCCTGGGGTGGGATTTGAACCTGGAACCTTTGGCTCCATAGTCTAAGCGTTCTACCACTGCGCTACCAGTACCACCCACCCCATTTTACATAGGAAACATGCCAAATTGAAGACAAATATTATCATGCCGATATGTTCAATAATAAAATGGTACCTGTCTGCCACATCCAATGGTGTCAATACTTTATTCATTGCTAGCTCGTTCATGAGCTTGGTCAGCCGGTCAGCTGCGTTGGCCATGTTGACTGCAGTTGGTCGGGCAGTGATGAGGTACTTGAGCCGGTCGCAGACAAATCTAGACAGGTCGCTGACAGAGTCAAACTCGCGATCCGTTAGCTCAACTGCTAGGCTCAAGCAGCCAACCATGGCAATAGCTGGGGCCCCTCGAACCTGTTCAAAAAACAAGAAAGAAAAAAAAGATATGTTATAAACATAATCTTTTAGTTTATACCGTTTATACTGATTATGTGTATGTACGGAATAAAAAGGCCAGGGAAATTGTTTCATGCTTTTACTGCTGTAAATTGTTTATCTTTATCAATTAAATTGATTAGCATGGCATGGAAGCACAAGATGATGAGATAGGTATAAATAAAAAATAATAAATCATTAAATGGTAAAGTGTCATTGATGTAAAAAGCGGCTATAATTTAGCTGTCAACATTCTAGATGCATGCACACATATCAATTAAAGTCCAGAAATCCAGACATCTGCATCATAAGCATTTTGCTATATAGTTTTCCATGTGATTGTTTCCCAGTCTGACAAGATGTACATCATTAAAACATCCATATAATTATATTATAGCAGATTAGTAGAGCCAGAAGTAGTTCGAGATTCCTCTAACGTTACCTACTGGACATATGAGACTTTTTATATAT
>JAVCKX010132943.1:0-10058 GCA_034780695.1 Lepetodrilus gordensis
CCCCTGGGCGGGATTTGAACCTGGAACCTTTGGCTCCGAAGTCCAACACTCTACCACTGCGCTACATCCCGCCCCCTTGACCGCAGGTACTATACACTAGTAGTCTATCGTGGCTGCACATAGGTGTTTCTTGATTCAATATTCAATATGTGACACACAGTCGTGCACGTGCCACTTCTTCTGTTCCCTAGGAGTCCACTTACTTCCGTTAGCTATGTGGACCCTGGTTGTGTTTGAATACCTGTAGACATCTCTGGGTCGTATTTGGAAGTATCGAGAGCCCGGATGATCACGATTTGCATATGGCTGCCGTGAATGAAGGGCAAGCCAGCTCATCGTCGAACCCCAGGCTAAATTTATGTCTACGTCATAACCTCCGTCAACTATTTTACGGAGGTTATGTGTTGTCACAGTAGCCTCATCCTCGAAAACCCAGGCCATTATGACTACATTAACCTCCGTCAAATAGTTTACGGAGGTTAGTGTAGCCATAATGGCTTGGGTTTTCGAGGATGAAGTAGCCTGGGGTTCGAGGATGGATAGATATAGGATTCTTATAGATCTACCTCTTCATAAGACAAAATTAAAATAATAGACACCCAATACATGTATTTGTCCAAAACTCTTGAGGATGCGATGTAAAGTTGGACAACATAATAATATATATATGAACGTGACGTAATTATGTATACCGTCACAGTGAACATAGTTCAGTTGCTACATTAATACAACATGGACTATTGTTACTTTCATTGAGTGTGAGGTTTCAAACATTGCAATGAATTACAAGTAAAACCATATTGTAATCTTTTAATATATAAAACATCTCAAGACCTTTACAAAATAATATACATGTACATCAATAACAAATTGAAATATATTTACAACAGTATAGACACGCACTTACATATAACACTGATTTACAACACTATATTAATATCTTGCAAGATCCACTTCAGTCTGACTATTATAACATATCAGAATGCCATACATCATGCGACCACTTGAACCATATTTATATGATAGCATATACTTGAAACATCTTTATAAGATAGCATACACTTGCGTTCGTGACACTGCAAGCAATTTATTGCAGGTAACTCTATGATTGATAAATTTACAGACGTATTATATTATACGCTGGAATTTCTTTCGGATCATATTTACTATATTTAGCTAGTTATGGTCATTACACAGCGTTTTATTATGATACCTAATGTCTATCATAGGAGTCTGACATAATTCGTATTCTGATGTTTATGATTATTTGATTTTACAAAATGCATAAAACTAAAATAATACAAATACAAATATAAATCGAAATACAATTGCCTCCTTCTGAAAAGGACTATTATGGTACTAAGCTGCATTGTTGGCTTGTTTAGACATAATAATGAGTAAATAGTATTCTTGAATACCCAACGACAATACATCTCCTGTTCAACTATTACATACATTACCCTAAACATTGCCTACATGTGGAACTTGATTGCGAGACAAAAACTATATACTACCATGAATATGCATTGGTCATTGCATGTACAGTATTAAATTACGATGATTACTTTTAGACATGGTAACAATTTTCGAAACTATCCACTTCAAAATAATATTGTAATCTGGCATTCCTTTTAGCTCACATGTTAATTACATTAGGGGAGTAGATCGATCATTGATCATAGATTTGGATCAGCTCTTTTGTTAGATATCATGCATACACACGTATACATACACACACAAACATGTTTTGTATTTTGAATTAGAATGAACTATTCCCCAACGTCCTTCAAACTTAATTGAGCATTGTTGTACTTTCCTCTCAAACTTATTGTTGTACTTTAATGGTATGTTCAAATAATGAAATTTGAAGCCTCAATTATCCTTTACATACTGCAAGAGCTAATGGAAAACAAGCTGTGGTTTAACACTGTATGTATACTGGTATCTGTTACACAACCCCAGTACTAATGCTATGCATGCGCATGTAGGTACTTTCAACGTTAAGAGTTATTCCGTCTCGTAACTGAATATCAAATGCATAGGAAATATCTACGACCTACAGTGTCACACAATAATACCAACTTTTTTCTATCAACCAACATACACGAGAAAAGTCTCTGTGAAGATTAGCTCATTGTTCCTTAGAATATGTTCCTACATGGTTTGTACAATAGAACGAATATATTGCCATACATGTCTACTAGTATAGGATAAATTTATATAAAGTCGAATACATGGAACTACATTCAGTAACGTAATTACATTCAGTAGCAGATGAATATTGGGTTCACTAAAGTTATACAAGTGAAACACAATATACGTGTACGCACGCACGCACGCACACACACACGCGCGCGCACACACACATGCATGCATACATACAAATACGTGTACGCACGCACGCACGCACACACACACGCGCGCGCACACACACACATGCATGCATACATACACACAAACAATCCAATAAACTCAAACACACACGCTCGCGCGCGCGCAAACACACATACGCACGTACTGCCCATATCGATGTAGAAGCATACCCGAGTATGCGTTCTTCAGTATAGTAAGATAATGACCGATAATGACAACCCTAATGATTTCTATAACGACAGCTCATTAATTTAGTAGTAGAGATTTATCTCCTGAGTCCATGACATCGGCATTGGTAGGATACAGGTTATACTCTAGTCTGACAACACCACCTGTAGTCTTACTTCATGGCTATTCTTCTCTAGTCTTACTTCATGGCTATTCTTATCTAGTCTTACTTCATGGCTATTCTTCTCTAGACTGACAATACCACCTGTAGTCTTACTTCATGGCTATTCTTCTCTAGACTGACTTCATGGTTGTTATTATTACATCGTAATGGTGTGACACACTTGTTCTTATAGTAGGTCTTCATCGTTGTTTAATAGTCTGAGTTCGTCGTTGTTCTTATAGTTGTTTTTCCATATTTAAACTTCATCGTTGTTGTACTGGTATACATAAGTTATCCCAGACTTCATTATAAAAATATAAAAAGAACCACAACACACATTTGTTTTGTCAAACGTATTGTAACTGTCAATATTTTCTCTGAGAAATCAGTTCCGATATGCAGATGTTGGTCATTCAGCAACTAACGGCCAGTTACTTTTTGGCCTTGCAGAAAGAAATGCATCTATCATGAAACAACGTGTCTAATAGGAAAACAAACTTGATTTTAGCAAACAATTCCAGAAAAGTATATGATGCCGAGTATGCATAGGTTCCAACCTTCAGAAAGTGGATACGACCAAATGTCGTGTACACTTACGTATGGTTTATGAAAACTAGAAATCGCGCCATGAAGCTGTACGGCGTGTGTCCGCATATGCATAGGTCATAGGTCATAGCCCAATACTTCCAATAATGTGATGACAGGTCACTTCAACATTACTGTGAGGATATAGCCGAATTCCTCCACTCAGCGGATGTGAGTGGTACTTGACGTACTTCATGCCATCCGGTCAAGTATCCACTTTCAGAAGTGGCTTCATCAATCAATGCCTAGTCCCAGTCTTATGGCAATTAGTCCATGTACACTCCGAAAACGGAGCCCGTGCAGAAGATGAACTTGTTCTGGTAGGTGTACGTGGAATGGTTGTCATAGTGATCGTCCCATACACTCCTGCTGCACGCGACAAAGTTTTGGTCTTTCTTTTCCCCGATGGTGATGTGAACGACGATCTTGTACCGGTCGAATTTCAGAAGTTTTACCTTATCCTTAATCTCGTCGGAAAGCACTTTCGTGATGTTGGCACAGAATTTTGGATTGTATTTGAATCTCGCGAGTTTCTCGTTCAGAACTTCCTTGATGATGTCTTCGACCTTGTCCGGCGAGAACTTCATGTGAGGTTCCATGCGGTAGCTTGGTTCCTTCTTGACAGGGATCTGTATCTGTGCTGACAGACGAGATCCATGTCGACCTCCTCTCCTGTCGAAGAACCTAGTGGTCAGTCTCTTGGCCAGACGCTTGGACGCTAGTAGACCGACCAGCGTTGGCCCAGTGCTGACACTGTTTCTTTGCATTTGTGCGGCATTGCTGGCCCGTCTAGAACTGTCGTTGGAAACGCCGAGACCTCCCTTAACTATGGACATCCGTCGGTTTTCCGTAGGCGGCGCCAGGCCTACCTGTATTGATGGTTTCCGGTTCATTTTGAGAAACTTTTCCCCGAAAATATTTCACAAACTCTCACTGCTAATTCGACTACCTCTTCACTGTTAGGACCGTTTCGCTTGACGACAGCTAGATTGAGTCGTCTGCTCCCTTCGTGTCGTAACCACGTGACTGATATTGTTCGGCGATCAATGCGATGGTTCTACCTGCTAGTGCCATAATAGAAAGCTTGTATCTACCAGCGGTTCGTTTTCTGTATACACCGATAGTCGCTTTTCTATGAATAACACGTACCAAATACGACTCACCGTGTTTATATTCATACACACGCGTGGACCGGAATAATTCACTACCCCGGGACATAGTGACAGTGGCCATTCGTCAAAATAAGTATAGATCAACAATACAATCACGTGCATGCAACACAACTATTTAAACGAAATGAACAGCAGGCTTATATCTGCATTTCCAGGAGAATATACATTAATCAATAAAACATGATATATTTAAATTGTTAACCATGTTTTCAACAAAGATATTATTCAAATCTGTTCGATGCAATTTCGAGGGTTTTGTGTGTGTGTGTGTGTGTGTGTGTGTGTGTGTGTGTGTGTGTGTGTTTGTTTGTTTGGGTGGGGGTGGGGGGTGGATATCCAACGAGTGCCCATTATAGGAGAAGCGCTATCGTCCACTGGTCAGATAATTGATTCCCGTTTCAATGCGTGCTACTTGTACTCGAGTATATTTGTGTTCCTTTCTGGCCATTTGTCACAATAAGTAATTGTTTAGACACATGTTGTTATTCATTTGCGCCGTGTCGACTTAAGGGTGTTGTGAACGCTCACGGTGTGTATACCTATAATACATGGACATACGTGTATAGACAGTGTCCTCAACACAGAATAAGAAACCTGTTGATGTAAATGAATAATCTTGCCCCCGGTGTAAATTTATCCTCTGGCTGTGCACCTCTACCAATCAGTGTGCGTGTGCATGTGCATACGTGCAATTTATATGTTGTATTTTAATTTCACTTTGTTATGCAATGCCTTTCACGCTGTTGTGTGAAATTGCTTTGATCAAATCCCATTCAATATAGATATTATATACGGAAATTCAGCGTTATGAAGTCATGGACATGCACAAAGATAGCGGCGATAGGGTGTGACATGGTGTTATTTGTACTGCAATATACGTGTTAGTAATTCTTGTGTTGTTAGTTAATATATACTGATATTACATGTTATTGTTTGTGTACTGAGAATGCCATATTACTGGTGAGGTGGTTTCTCCAGCTAATTAAGGTGTTATCGCCTTCTGTTTTCATTACCCCCACTAACATGAATATGACAATACTTCACCGAGACGTAATTCAATTGAAAATAAAATGATATTTACTTTGGGGTTGACCAATAACTACAATATGAAATCCATGTAGACATGCGTTGTATTTTATTACTACGCCTTATATCATCCATGCTTTATAGGCTATAAATTGTATGCGTAACAATAAAATACCGTAAAGTATTCTTATCACGCCCAAGATGCAAATACAAAGATGTTGATTTTTTTTTTCTCTGATCACTCTGAAAATGACTGTTTATGATGTGTAGAATCAATTATACAATTCTATTGAAATAAGTATTTATGTAGAATTCTGAATGACTGGACTCATATATTTAAGTCGTGGCTTTAAATACCCCCAATTCCATTTAATGGAGAATACTTACTTGAAACATTATACTGCATACAATTTACTGTATTTTCTGTCACGACTCACTAGTTTGTCAAATATATAAAAGACACTGTTATATTGCTTTTTACCCATACAATAATATATTTCCAAGAAACTACGATGTTTCAATGGTTCCTTCAACACTGCAGTGCACCGATTGTTAGCCATCGCTAGATGTTCATGAACAGTTTCTTCAGTACGCTGGGCGTAATCATTCGATTCTGTTAAGATAGTTTAATACTTCATGACACTTCACAACACATGTATATATCACTTTTATTCCGAAAAATTACATATATTAATGACGTGTATCTCAACAACATGTCATTGCACAAATGTATGTATATGTTATAATACAATTGTATATGCCAAAGAAACTGAAGTATTAATAAGATAGTTTAGCTGGTATGGCTCCGCTACTTACTACGTACACATACTACTTGACACTATATATTATAACAGACTATCTCTATTCTCTTCATTCACAGTTCAACGTAGTCTCAGGCCATTCACTGCGTATAATAAGGATATTATTATACTTTCTATACAAGAAACCAATAGAGGACACCAATGCAACACACCACGAATGCCATATCAGTAATATGGCATTCGTAAATCAGTAATATGTAAATCAGTAATAGAAGTGGTGATGAATATATTGTGATAAGGGTTGAACTTGATTTAATGACGTAATGAACCATGTAATAACACTCCCCATGCATGCGAACTATAGCTAAGTTTAAACCAAGCTAAAAGTTTATAAGATAATGTGTGAACATGGACAAACGCAATAAGTGTCATTTAGGAATGCTAGTAAGATTGTTCATGGGCAAACATTTTCAAACAATTTGTAACATAGAAACACAAGTGTGGAGCATGTGGACATACTAATAAAGGGTCCGTAATCTCCAGCATGTATTACGAATACTGAAATATACACATCATGGGTAACAAGTTAATATTCATCAGGCCTTCTTATCTAACGGCTGCAACAACACAAATTCGGCTTGAATAACATGCGCACCGGCTGGAAAAGAATGATTACCGGCATGAATTATATTCATAGGACACTGGCTATTGAAAACCTGGGACTGAAAACACGTTCTTGGCGCTTCAATTATAATATTCCCACCAGTCTCCATAAACGTATAGATAGTCTGTATACATTAGGCTACCACACCTGCTGTTTTGAGAGTGAAACACAAACACATGTCACAATAAGCTAGAACTCAACAGATCATCATCAACATGTTTTTCTAGTATTATTGGTACAATATTCTTGCTTTGCACGTCGTTATACTCTTACTATACAATACATTTACAATAGTATTAGTTATTTACAATAGTATTAGTTATTTCCAGTGTTTACGGGTGATACGGTCTCATGTCGGTCCGCAAAATTCTGTATTTCTTGAGGCGCTCCCACTCCACTCGATGAGATAAACATGGTATTTGAGAATAAGACAGAACTTGAATATCCTCTATATTACTTTACATATCACTTTACTGTTACATGCCGTAATAAACTTACTTTAAATTATCTATATTGCTATACTCTTATTATAAATATAGATATGTTATCATTTCTATACTATACATAGCTATACTCATATTTTATATACCGTTATACTCTTACTTTTGAACAGTTATTTATATATTCTAATACACATTACTATGCTTTTACTTTACCTATATTGCTATATTCTTACTTTGCATATCAATGCTCTACGCATCAACCTGTAACATGATATGTACGCTATGTAGTCACTGCCATGGTGATACTTGCACTTCCGGTGTGGAATCATTCATTCGGCGTACACGCCAAACACACAGGTTGTACAGAAAATGTTTTTGCCGGTGAACGTATACGTGGCGTACGTATCGATCTTGGGATCCCACGCGCACCGGCTGGTTGACATGACCCCCTGTCCCTTGTTCTCCCCCAGTGTCACCGTGCAAACAATCCTGTACCTCTCAAACTTGAGCTGTTTGACACGGTCCTTGATTTCTTCGCTCAGCAGTCTCGACAGTCTCCCACCCTCGCTCTGGTTGTACACCGCACCTTCCAGACGATCCTTCACCACCTTCTTCATCAGCTTCTCCACTGCGCATGCGTTGAACACGCACCGGGGTTCCAGTTGGTACGTCGGCTCCATCTTAGGAGCGGGAGGCCCATGGCCAGCCTGGGAGTTGACTGATCCAGGGAAGAAGCTGTCTCTCCTCTCGCTGGCTCGTCTGGCTTGTTTCCGCCCGGACCTCTTGCTGGAGAGGAGACCGGATATGGTCATTGGTCCCTGGTCGTGACTGGCCCGCCGACTCTGCTGACCCATGGATGGGGACCGGGACTTCTCCCTGGGGCTCGGTTCGTCTTTGACGTCCACGTTGTCCAGTGTGATGGAAGGAACCACGGTCGGGATCTTAGGAACTGGAACACTCTCCAGCTTCTTGTCCTTGTCTTTCATGATGGGCAATGAATACTAACTAGCACAGTCTACTACAACGGATAAAGAAGTAGAACGTTATGGTATTTTCGTCTAGAAAGAGGACTGTATTTGTCAAGCCCGTATCAAGAACTCAGCCTTGTTGAAATTGCCTATACAGTAATTGCTCCAATCCTGGACTGAAGTGTAGAGCAATTCGTGAACTTTGATGACAGAGTAATAATTCAATTTGTCCTGAGTGACTCTCTTCCTTGTAGATCAGTCAGTGAACCAATGCAACAAGTCCAGCTTAATGTTCAGACTACTGTCACTGGCGTATAGAAGAGTACTTCTGCTATGGGTTTTGGTTACAAAACGTAAGTTACTGTGGATTAATATGCCAGAGGGATCACAATCGCCGGTATAATCCACTTTGACAACTTATGTGATTAACCTTTTCTAGAGGCCAACAACACGTGGCTATGACCTGGCGATGCTTAGCACTCGTGTCTTGGATGGCCAGTGCATGACAACATCAGTAAGTTCAGACCCTTCTGGAACAGTTATTTACCGACACGTTGTTGCTCTACGATGATGTGGTAATGATGGGATTAGTACCCACTACAACTAGATCTATGTCATGATAAGACAGACCAGGCGATGTTGTGTGTCGCAAGAAGATACAAGGATCCTGGTAACCTTGATGTGATTCGAATGTGTATTACCGAAATATACTAGTATAGGACATATACACATGCACGAGTGCAAAATAATCACCGCCACATCTTTTGTTTAACCATTCCACATATAGGTGATATTTTAGAGATATTCGGATCCTTATAGGGTGTCCACACGATGTCCGTAGCCTACGCGAATAGGAGGTCAAATGTATTCCACACATTTTTGTAATAACAAAACAGACTGAGAACTATTAAATAGTACGCTCACACCCAAAACATCGGTATATATTAGTATAATTATAATGGATTTGATATGTTTAAATTGTAGTGCTTTCAAACTTCTTATAAATAACAACTTTACAATACCGTATACATATTTATAATATCATGGTAAAATCACATTATATGTTCGTGGCTGAAATAATCACGTCAGGAACGTCCTGTTTCAATTCTATTACATCGTATGTCGGCATGTATGAAGTGGCTCAAGGCTTGACGGGCTGTTCAAGAGGCATTGGCTTCACGATAGGTTAATTACCTCAATGAACTATGATCATATAGTGACCACTATTTGCAAAGCACTTAGAACACCACTAATTCGGCTTGTGAATTGTATATAGCTTGCACACGCAGATTTTATTGACGCTTGATTATAACGTTAGCTAAAAATAGTCGTAGGCTTCTAAAATGAGAACAATTGCTAGTGGACCTTACCTAACTTGATTATGAGTTACTATAGTACTATAGTATGAGTTACTAGTATGAGATTTATGAGTCAACTAACAAAGTACCGTTACGTGTTTTTATATTTTTTATTGTCTTTCTTGTCATGCATACAAATCTGGGTAAAAAATATTAAAATAGTGAAATGTAAAGTAACCTAGAGTTCTATACATGGAAGTGGTTTATATAGTTTGAATTACGCCATGCCATATTAGACTGAATTAATGAATAGCATCTTGATTGTATAAAGAGACATCTTTACTGCCTATACCACTAACCTAGTTTAAAGGCATAATATCACAGATATTTATGGTTGTTTTGGACTAGTTCTTAGCTATAACTGCAAAGTACATTCA